>CAODLS011084180.1:0-11087 GCA_948243855.1 Flueggea neowawraea | reverse complement strand
AAAAAAAAAAAAACAGCAAGGCTATAGTTTGAAAAAATATATGTGGCACTATCATGCATCTTCTGTATGAGGCTTATTCGACAATCCGAGAGCATTACACTGTCATCAGACATTTAGATGTAAATAGTTTATTACTTTAGTCTTATTCTTATACTCCTGTGGTCCAATTCTTGTCCAGTCAATGTTAAATTTTCACTTTTAAGTAAAATTGAATATAATATGGCACAATTGGTTTGTACATATTTAGAGTATAAGCAAACGACTAAAACATAGTAATTAATGGAATACCTACCCGAGGTGGGTTTTGCTGTAACCCTCCTCCTGGTGTGCATCCTTAAACGGGCATACTTTATAGACATACCTGAAACAACGGCAACAAAACCATAAGCAATTCTTTAAAGCACTCTTTTTTTTTTCAATCTGCACTGAGAATTTATGAACAAAAATTAAAGTTGGCTAGTGGAAAGGAGGCGTATTACTTGTCTTGCTTGGTTTCAATGCACTGATCATACAGGAAATAAAATTCCTTTTCAACACCTGAAATCAAGACAAAGTTTTGGAAAGTGATCTAGCTTAAAAGTTATGAGGTGAGAAAAAATAAACAAACTGTTTGATGCAAAAACTTTTGATGTCTTACCAAGGTCCTGTTTTAACCTTTCTGTCAAACTTGATATTTTTTCCTGTATATCAGATAACTTTGTACTAGAGTCATCATATTCCTTCCGAACATGATCTGCATCTACAAAAGGCAATAATGAAAGATATAGACTAATCCATTTAATATCAATTGCTCCATGAGCTATATATGTATAAAAAACAATTCTTACCTAGTGTGTCTACCTCATCTGAAAACAGATTAACAGACTGAATTAAGTTACGAACTGTATTCTGTATAGTTTCCATCCAAGATGAGGAGCTCAAGGTGGTTCTCCCTGAAGAAATCATGAAGGACAATGACATTTAGTGCGTATTGTTTGAAAAAAAAAACAAAAATAAGATGAAACTTAGGAAAGGATCTAGAATTTATCCTGATGATCAAACAGTCGCCAACCTGATAACCCTTTTTCCTCTTCCAACACCCAGACTTGAATGTGACGCTGGAACTATCAAGATTATTTCCAGCAGATGATTCCTTATCAACATTTTCATCATCCTTATCAAGAATAGCGTTTGAAGACTCATTGTCACCTCCATCGTTTCCTCTAGTGGTACTAGATTCTTGAACTTCATGTCCACCTTTTTCTCCTGTCCAGAGTGAAGCAACAAGTCGGCCCAACCCTTCTCTTGGCAACTCCTCGTTGCTTTCAGATATTTCCTTTGGTAACCCTCGGTACTCTTAGATACATCCTTCAACAGCTCCTCACTAATCTGATTTTCTTCTTCCTCAGTCTGAAACCAAGAAATTATGTTTAGAATAATAACAAGTTCCCATATGATTTATTGAATAACAAGCAGTGCACCTAAGAGATCCCAAAGTAGAACTACATTTGAAGTTAAACATTGCTTCAAATCAGTTGAACGTTTCCTAATGTTTCAATTATAACGGCACAATCCCCATAGGATAGGAATGAAGAGTAACATGACTGGAGTGGTAATAGTAGGCCAAGAAGCAATTAAAATTCATAAATAGAAACAGAATATTTCTTCATTAACAAAATTCATCGAGAAGTTACCGTATTTGTGAAATTGCCAAACAAAATTCATTGAAAATTTATCATAATGGCCTAAGATATGAGTTGCCCCCTCAAAGTTGTAGATGTTTTTAAATTATCACCCCCAACTTCTCGAGTGTTCAAATTACCCACAATGTTGTATAACCCAAACGAACTAAGGAACAAAATGCTGACATGAAGTATCGCGTGTGTTTATTCGTCCAAAAGGCACGTGAGAGGTATAAGGTGTGGTTTTTTCTTGCTGATGTGGACTATTTAAAACCTATTCAAACCAAACCGTCCTTAAAAAACCAAACCACCAAAACCTATTCACCTAAAAACTCAAAAACCGAACCAGAACCTAAAAACCAACAAAACCCAGCCAAAATTAAAACCAAAGCAGGCCTTATCCTTTATTTTTCTTCTCCATCTTCCTTTGTCTCTCTCTCCCTCTCCCTCCCTCACTCTCTCTCTTTTCAAAATCACCATTATCCAGATGATTTAGTCCCAAAATCATCACGACAAAGACCATGCCACTGTAATTTCTTTGATTTGCAGGTTTTGAGGATTTATGAATCTCTCTCTCTCTCTCTACAATCTAAAAATCAAAGGGAGAAATCCCGATTTTGTGCGCATGTGTGAAGAAAGAGAGATCTATGTTCAAGCTAAGAGAATAAAGAGCACTGTCATCCTTTGTCGTACTACATCTGGTTGGTAATAGATTTGGTCGAGCTGATTTAAACGGGTTCTTGCAGATTTAGGAGATTTGGTGCAAATTTCAGGTGGGTTTTGAAAAGAAAAAAAAAGTACAACTCTCAGGTTACTTTGTGGTGATGATATTGGTGGTGCTGGTGGTGGTGACTGGAGAGATGGTGGTTGTGGCGGTGACAGTAAATGTTTTTGGGAAAACCATGGTTACTATAATATTGGTTTGGGTTGGTTAAAGCATTTTTCCACTAAGATGTCTAGTTAGCAATTTTTCAGATGATGCAAATTAAAAATCATATGTGGCGTGTGTTTTTTCCAGCTAAGAATGCGTCGAAACATTGCGCTTCAAGTAGTCTGTCACAAGCCCTTAAACGGCATGGTGTAGACAACACTGAGGGATAAAGTTAACATTTGAAAAGTTAGAGGTGATATTTTAGGAACACCTACAACTTCAGGGGATAAATCATGTATAAGGCCCATCATAATTGTTGAACTGTCATTGCTTTAGAAACCCACCACAAAGATGAAAACAGGGATATCTCCAATAATAGAGAGGTAAATATAACAGGAGAAGAACATCAACAACAACGACAACAAAATAAAGTTCAAAGGAGAGGAATCAATGTGAACCTGATCTATTGAAGGCTCTTTCAGTGCCCCAATTTGCTCATCATTTGTTGTCTTTGAGCTTTCCTTTTCTTCTTCAGCATATTGATGCCCAGTTTCATCTTTATCCTCAGCAACTTCTTTCATTTTCTCTTCCTTTCCTTTTTCTTTTTCTTTTTCCACGTGTTCTCTTTCCTCTTCCTTCTCAATTTTCTCTTTACGTGCTATATAAGAGGTCATTAATTTGTCATCAGAATAAAACTTCATCTTTTATTTGCACATCAATAAGTTTAGTTGCACAGAAATTAACCAAAGAAAAAAAAAAAGAGAGAACGCAATGTTTATTGAGAGAAGGATAGTTTATTGTAAATGAAACATGGTCAAGTTCGCAGCAAAATGCACAAATTTTAAATATCCGAATACAGAAATTCCATGGTATAACATGATAGATTATGCGTAAGATCATCATATGATTCCTCTAAAAAGAAATCCACCTTCAAGATTACCATCTTTATCACCCAACCGGCCAACCCTACAAATAAAATGAACGCAAGCCAAAAGATTTTTGGCTTGGAAAGTATAATAGAACATACACACTACATGTACAACCTCACATGCATCTTTTTCTCATATTGATTAAAAAAAAAAAGAGTTCCTACGAGCACATCGCTAGAGCTAAAGGATGATTTAAGATAACCAGAAAATGGCAAATAACGTCTGTCTGTGTGTAAAGAAAATAGGATATCAAGCATTACCCTCAAGCTTCTTAACAAGTCGTTTAAGAAATTTCTCTTCATTCTTCAGCTTTGACAACTCCACTTTATCCTTAGCCATTTCCTGTTTTGCTAGCTCAACTAACTGCCTCCGCATCACGACACCTTCTTTGTACATGTCTATCTTCTTCTGCAATTTGTCCCTAGCCAATTTGCCAGCCTCCCGGCATGTATTAGGACACTTCATTCCACCATCATACTCATCACTACCATCACAGCAATCTGCTCTTTTTTCATTTGCAACAAATAATGAATATTATACATGCAAATTATTCAAAAAAAGATAAAAAAAAAATATATGAGTGTCTGACCATAAATCTACAAAGGAAACTAAAACTAATAAATTCTGCTACAACAAGAAGTGCAACCACATTACATTTTCAATTTACAGCACTGCCGGTTTCAAGGTTAGGTGATTTTCAACCTTCTAATGTGAAAAAGAAGAAAATGCCGGAATGCATTATAGCTTCAGCAAAGGATATTGTAACAAAACAGTCGACTCTTACCACAGATACCATCATTCACTCTTGAAGAATACAATAAAGCAGGAAGATGTCCTGTGTTTCGACAATAGAACTTTCCCTGTGGACATGCTGATGTCCCTGCAGCCAACATTGAAATATTTAGAAGAAGAAAAACTTCGAGACTGCAGCAAACAAACATGCAAGACAAAGATAACCAACATGTTGAAAGCGAGCTCTGATCCGCACAAACAACACCCAAATAAATTGTAAGCAAGGAAAGTAAGTCCCCACAACAAAGTAATAAAGGAAATCTAAGGGAAAAAAAAAGGGCACAAGGAGAAACAAGCAGACAAACAAAGGAAAATGAGGATAGAAAGTATATCTCTGCATAAGAATCCTACAAAAATTTGAAACCCATAGAAGAGGTCATAATTGCTGCAGTAACATATAAGATAACCACAAATTCAATAAAATCTGAAAATGGGAAAAAGAACAGTACTAAACTAAATAAAGTGCCTGCATTCTCATTACAATCTCAACAGCTGAACTGATATTATATAAAAAAGGCATAACCATTTTCATATTTAAATAACATACATAGTAAATGACAATTTAAACACCCTAAGCAGTTCTTTAACAGTAAAAGAAAATTAAAGCCGTCTCTGATGATGATGCAACACTAAACAAGCCATCATTTAACAGACCAACTGACCGAGAAAGACACCAAATTTTGAACCTGAGAGCTTCATCATATTTTAAAGCAAACTCATTTTAGTAATAAATCAAACCACACAAACAAAAGCACCGTAAGCGACTCTAATCGTAACATTTACTCGAAAAAAGGGAAAAGGGAAAAAATATCAGAAAAAAGTTTGACAAAAAAAGACAAAGCGAGATAGAGACCTGGCTCATCAGTGCCATCAGGGCAATCGCAGAAACCATCGTTGAATTGAGCTCTAGTGAACCTCTTGGATCCATTCTTGCACTTTATGGTCTCTGTCTTGAAGTAATTCTCATCTGGGTGGTTTCCAACAATTCAAACCAAACACGCCATTATTTATCCAAACAACCAAAACCCACTTTCTCAAAACAATAAAGATTTTAATTTTCTAGCCATTATATCAAGCAACTGTAAAACGACAATTTCTCAACCAAATTGACTGATAGAAACGAAGAGTACATGGGTACCCTGAGGAGCGACACCCACGAGGGAATAGGACGAGGAGGAAGAAGATGACGTGGACGGAGAAATAAGAGAGACAGTGAGAATCAAAAGAGAGAAACAAAAAGCATAACCATTGATCTTCATTTTTCGTTTTCTTCGTAATTCAACGTCTATCTATAGTAATTGCAAAAGCTCTCTCTTTGCTGAGAAAGCGGAGTTCCTTGTTTGTTTGTGGGCAACAAATATCATTTTTAGTAGAGTATATAATATTTAATATTTTTTAATGATTATATGTTGCTGTATTCTTGAACTGAAATTGGTTGAAAATAAAGGAACAAATTTGTGTATTCAACAGCTATAGCAACAGATTGATGTGGCTGAAATTGTCAAAGCACAACTTTTTCAAGGTAAAACGACACTCGATCAATAAAATTTCCCCATTATAATCGTTACAAAATTACAGCACCGTATAGCAGAAATAGATATTGACTGAAAGAATAAGTATACAGAATGAGTATTATGACTCAATATTACTTCTGTAAGAGAGAACTTCACAGGGGCAGTAAGACTCAAGTGAGAATGTACAAAAGTCTCTCCATCTATTTCTCTGTGCATATGTCTTGAACAACGAGATGTGTCTGAAGTGTCCTTCTGCTGAACATCTGCAATTAACTGTCCCGTGATGAAGGCCACAATGAGGATGAAGAAACTGCTGCGTGGTATGAAGAAGAAGCAAGTTGTGCTAGCGCTGGAACAGCACCACCTGTGAAATTTCCGAACTATTAATATTCCTACTTCAAGGAACACTAAGAAAAGTACAAGCAATCACAGTTGCATATCAACTTTAACAAATATGGAATGATTTAGTTTTGGCAAAGAACAAATAACGCTTCACATTTAACGGGAAATGAACTAACTTGTAATTTACAATAACTAGGACACATTCTACATGCATCAAATGCATGGATCCAAACGTTAAAACAATCGGTGCCTGGTATTAGAAAATCACAAGAGGAAGTTGATTACGTTACCAATATGGTAAATTTTAGTTATTATTCCACATTGATGACAATAAAAAAATTGAAGTGTTTTTTCAATTAACCAGAGCAGATAATAATAGAGGCACATTCACAAACAATATCACGAAGGGAAGCATAAGTCCACCATAAATAGCTGACATAAAAAAAAAAAAGATCAATGGACCAAAAGAACTACCCAAGACTATCTTCAGGAAATGCACCTCTATTCTTTTTAATTCTAGATTTTCACTCATGGATTGCTTAGCTTAAAATAATGATACATGAGATTCTTATTCTTTCCTAGATATACAAATGAAATAACTCCACATAATAAATAATTAGCAACATTGATCAATAAAAAGCAATGACATATATATGGGGAAGAGAGGGTGGGAGGAAGGGTGAGAGAGAGAGGTTTTATGCAAGAAATTAAAGCTACTGCTCACCAACCAACCCAGCACAAGTTGAAGAGAATACTATTACTGGTGGTGCCAGAACACACACAAAGAAAATGGTAAGAAGATCTTCACGATGTAAAATATAGAAAATCTATTGGAAACCAAACCATAAAAGTCTGAAACAAATTTCCACTGCATAAGTACTAAATACAAAGAGCAAAAGAAGGACCTATAGTTTCTTTATCAAACATAAGTAGATACTAACCAAGGCATACCAGCAGAGAAAGCAGGATAATTTAGCATTATGCATAATATAGGCAAAAGGTTTACTTATGATTGAATCATAACACTAAAGTTCACAAAAACAGATACGAGAAACCTTATAATTAAGTGGCTATGCTCCAATAACCACAAAATTATACAGAAATCAGAAAGTAGACATCACAGCATTAAACGACAAAGCAAAATGACATGGGAGATGAAGCATGAGAAGATGAAAGAATTCGCGTACACCAATGAAGAAATGCAGCCACATTGGTCCTTTTACCGACTTTCGAACTATCGGCATCACTGCATCAACAGAATGCTAAAAAGATTAATCCCACTATAACAATTTAAAAAAACAAAAGTACAAAGGCTTGTCGATTAAAGCAAAAAGATCATTTTCCTGTTTATATAGAGGTACAGAACATTATATGGGGAAACTAATTAGTCAAACATAAAACAATGTAAGGTTTGTCATGTTAACCAACGTTTGCTTTCTGCTTTTGATTTCCTTCTCTTCTCAAGCTTTACAAATTCCTTTCTGTTAACACAAAAAATCATATTCAAATGCAAAATAACCATATTAGCACATTGGGTTAAATAAAACATGGGATAGAAAGAAAACGAGCAAAGTAGCCCAATCAGTCAACAAGTTAAACGAAGAAATAACAACCAAAAAATAGCGAAAAGCTGAAACCCAATAATACCATGGTTGAATCCATAGAAGGCACTCGCCGTACCACCAACGGCTGATCCAATCTAAACAACGAAAAAACAAGATTCAAGTAAACCACAATAGCCGAGAAAAACACCAGCCATTCAGCATAAGCACCGAAACCCACAAAATACTAATTTGATATTTCATTAGTCTTATGAGTCTTCCTAAACTAAAATACTAAGCACCAAAACCATTCAGCATAATAAGCACCAAAACCCACCAAAACAATCCATGACCATCTACATAGAGGCATACCCATGAGTCCTCCTAAACTAAAAATTACAGTTCATTAATACAACAAAAGTATAACAAATTTTTTAAAACTAGCTCCCCTTAATTTATAAAAACTTATCAGACGAAAAGAAAATTAAACAGAAAAATATTGAACAGTGAATAAGCAAGCGAGTACCATGGAGAAGCTGTCTCTGATTAGAGGAGCCATAGTCCACTCAATTGTTTCCTGCAGAAAAAAAAAATAATTCAAAACATTAAACAAGAGTTAAGAAAATATTGAGAATGGAGAGATAGAAAGGTGCGTAAGCCACCAAGTTCTTAGAAAGAGGACCCGCACAGTGATGGCATCGGAACTCATTCTGAGCTTTCCGTTTCGAATCCGCCATGGCAGAAACCCTACAGCTCGTAAACTCGCCGGAGACTAATTGACGATAACAGGTGAGACCTGAGAGTTTTTCTCAAAAGAGAAAGAGTTCGGTTCGGTTAATGAGCTCGAGAGAAGATGAGAGTGCATCTGAAGATGAGAGGGGCATCTGAGTGTTCATGCAAGATAGCAAGAGAGTCCTACATGCTTCTATTAACAACCAGTACTTTCTAGAAATATATTTACAAATAAGAAAAGCCATGGAAAACAGGTAACTATGAATTAGATTAAATAAAGGTTTAATACATAATTTACCTTGGATTTGTACTTTTTTTTTTTATTATTTTAAATTTTTTTAGTGTTTAATTTATTTTTGAATTTGTTAAAATTTTATTAATTAAAAATTTTTTCAATGTGTTTGAATCTTAAAATTCTCCAGTTTATTTTCAAGTTATCTCTATTAAATGTAGAAAATTAAAAAAAGAAAGAAGTCATATAATAAACTCGTGATGAATTAAGAAAAGTTGGTAAATTATCCAGTTTAATCAAGTTTATGGGGTAATTGAAACAGTTTAAGTAAGATCGATGGGTAATTGAGATAATTTAAGCAAATTTAGAGGGTAAGTTGAACGGTCAAAAAAATTAGGATGATAATAGAAGAAACTGTGCAAGTTTGGGGGGTAAGTTATGTATTAATCCTTAAATAAAATTGAAGAACAAAAAGAACAATCAGTACCCATACGTCCATACCTCACATATTTGCTAAAATCCAACTGACAGATTATCTGTCAAGACCTTAATTAGGCTGACCCAATTAAACAGTTGAGAGATGGCAATGTTCAGGGTTGACAGAGAAATAATCCAGAAGAAGGAAGGTGGGAGAGAGAGAATGAGAGATAAAATATTGTTGTTATGGCATACCTCCACTACTACGTGACACCCTTTTTTGTAAGGTTGTTACTATGATAACAGAAAGTGATATAAAATAAAATGACTCTACTGGGCTAGACTGACCTAATGTTTATAATTCTTGTCTATAATTCATAATTAAAGACCCAAACATAAGAATCCAAACATAATAGTCTTGGCATACCTTTCCCCTTAAATAATAATTGTCTCAAGTATTAAAATATGGAAACTTCCTCTGCATTTCTTCGGCTTCTTCCCATGTGGCTTCTTCAGAACTTTGACCTTGCCATTCAACCAACCATTTGACTTTAGCACTGTTTCCCTTCTTAAAAATAGCTCTATCCAACACTGCCTTCGGCCTTAATTCAACCGTCTCAGCCATAAACGACATTGTTGGTGTTGAAGAAACAAAATCATTTTTCCCAATCGACTTCTTCAGGAGTAAGACATGGAACGTGGGATGAATTGAGCTTCTAGAAGGCAGATCCAATGTATAAGCCACCTTTCCTACTCTCTTGATAACTCTGTAGGGACAGTAATACTTAGGACTCAGTTTCTTGTTGCTTCTTTCCTCTACAGATTTATGGTGGTAGAGATGTAGCTTCAGAAAAACCAGCTCACCAACGGCAAATTCTCGTTCACTCCTCCTCTTGTCAGCGTAAAGTTCGGTTCTTTCTCTAGCCTTGGTGAGTTGTTGTCTCAAAAGTCTCATCATTTCTTCTCTTTCTTATAAGTAAGATCTTACTGACTCCACCTTGATTTCTTTTTCCAATAGAGCAGCATGGTTAGGTGGTCTGAAACGTATAAAGCTTCAAATAGAGATATAAAGAAAGAAGAGTGGAAACTGGTGTTGTACCACCATTTTGTTAGGTAAAGCCACTTACTCCACTTTTTTGGTTTTTGGTGAGTCATACACTTTAGGTAGGTTTCAAGGCATTGGTTGACCCTCTCTATTTGTCTGTCTCTAGGGTTGATGGGCGGTGATTAGTTGTAGTGTTGTACCTAATTGCTTAAATAACTCTTATCATACTTGACTTGTAAAAATCGAATCTCTATTAGATACTATTGTCTTTGGTAACCCATGTAGTTTGTAAATGTTGCTAAGAAAACTATAGCTACTGTTGTAGCAGAATAAGGGTGAGAGAGTTCCATAAAATGTGAGTATTTTGTAAATCTATCCACCACTACTATAATGGTATCTTTTCCATCAGATTTAGGAAGTCCCTCAATGAAACCCATACTAATATGCCTTCATGCCTCCTTAGGGATAGGTAAGGATTGCAGTAGACCCAGATATAATACGTTTACGTGTTTACACCTCTAACAAAATTCACATTCTTCCACCATTTTTAACACATCTTCCCTCATCCTTGGCTAATGAAAACTTCGTCTTGCCCTAGCATAGGAAGCCTTGAATCCAGAATGTCCCCCATTGATGAACCATGAATCTCTAGTAGCACTTTCTTCCTTATATCTCCTCCAAACCCCACACAAATTCTGCCTTTGTAGTGTAAAATTCCTTCGCTGTAGGAATAAGAAGGTTGTGACTGAGGATCTTTTTCAAGCCTTTGTATCTTTTCAGTAAGTTCTAAGTCACCATCATAACTTCCCACCACTTCCTTCAACCAAACTGGCTGAACCATTGTAATAGTCCTCACTTCTCCTGTATTTCCTTCTTCATACATTCTTGATAATGCATCTGCAGCCTTATTTTCCTGACCCTTCTTATAATGAATCTCATAACTCAGCCCTAACAATTTAGTTAAGCTCTTTTTCTGTAACTATGTGTTCATTCTTTGCTGCAAGAGATACT
>CAODLS011083646.1:0-15859 GCA_948243855.1 Flueggea neowawraea | reverse complement strand
GGCTCATTTATGACATTCATAATTAATCAGTGCAGCAAAAATAACAAAAATTTTAAGCCTCAAATTCCCCCAAGGACCCATGCACATCAACATATATGATTAGGGTTAGAAGATCTACCTTAGATCTAAAGCATGAATGTTCGATCGGATGGAGTGTTGGTGTAGTTTTTAGTATTCAAAAACTTCGAATCACCTTTCGAACTCACATTACCTTTGCACGAATGTGTCTAGAAGTATCCACACGAACGAACTTCCTTCGGATTAGTGGAGTGTACTAGCACCCTTTTAGAATCTCTATTCTAAAAGCTCAAAAATATTTTTCTCTCTTTTGTTTGTGGCACTCACTAATTCGGCCAAGCCATGAGGAAATAGCAAGGAGTGCAACCCTATTTATAGGCATATGAGGAGCCATAAATAGGTGCATAATAAGGCCGAATTTTCCATGTCCTTGCCCTCCAAGGATTTGGCCTCTTCCTATTCTAAATAGGAGTGTACTGAATTCTTGTTTAGTCACACTAGGGTTTGCCTTTCTTGTCCCACAAGAATAAATACTTCCTAATTAATTTTTGTTACATACTAATTAGGATTTTATTTTCCTTGTCAAATAAGACTAAAACTCCTAATTAGTCATGGACTCGTAATTAGTTAGTGCATGTGCCAAAATACTCCTTGTCACACAAGGAAAGTGATTCCTAAAAAATAGGAGGATGGATGCCGAATTTCTCACTCCTTGTTTAGTTTTATTGTGCCGAATTTCTCACTCCTTATTTAGGTTTATTGTGCCAAAATTCACATGGGTTTCATTAATATTATTGGGCTTTTAATTATATGATACATCATCATAAAATAAATCACTCACATGGGCCTAATTATGTCACACATAATTAAATAATCAAAACCATGATAATTGATGATTCATATTAAAAACTCATTACATTACCATGTATTAAATCTTATTCAACACATAAATCATAAAATCCTAAATTATTATTGATCAATTAAATCAATCATCTTAATAATTCAATCACCACAAAGAGAGAACTTTTGTAATCAATCCAATTCGTTCTTGTGTGTGACCCAATAGGCCCACTCGAAATTGGCAATGAGCCTTGTCCCAAACCTTTGGGCCCAAAGTCCATAAGCGGTATCAACTAATACATTATGGCAACCCAAAATTGAACGGATGTCAGTGATCCGAGTTAACCTTTCAGAGTCTGATATTTAGTCCTTTCGTCACACGATATCTCATCTAAGCATAAGGCATGGTCACATGTTAACCTTGTATTGCTTAGCATGTTTCTTGATCTCAAGTAGATTGATATAACAAATGACATTGATAAACCCCTTTATCAATTCATTTGAGTATGCATACATTCCATCAATCCTACTCATCAAGTGACCAAGAGATATCACTCTTCATAAGAGAAACAAATCCATCACTCTCACTATCACTCCTCTACATGATTCATGACATATCCAATCATAGCCTTTATTGTTACCCTGTTATGGATAACGTTTGACTAAGTCAAAACATATGATTTCTCATTTAGGAGTCGATGTTGAGTTTCAGTCTGAGGACTCAAATATCACCACTGCATGACAGCTACTTTGTGACAATAATCCATGAAGTGCTTTCATAGCTGGCTAGTACAATACATGTTCCAAACATGTATCTATTTTCTAAGTTGATATCTCATATACATAATCAGTAAAACGTGATTATCTTACATAGCAACATACTAATCTTAATTCATTATCATTCCCATGTTAGGGACATTTAGAATGATATTCCTTTTATCCTTATGGTTTTACTATCAACTCACGCACTTGATGGCATAAGGAAGAATAAACCATTCATGGAGTTTTATCTTCATAAAAAAAATAATATTTCATAGAAATAAAATGCCTCTTTATTAAGTAAACCAAATGACAATGTATAGATGATTGGGCTATGGCACAAAACTAACAATATATTTGGCAAATAAGCATATCATCATTCTTTTTCTTAATAAAGAAAGTATTATCAACATGACCCCTTACATAGCCATTTTGAATTAGGAAAGTACTTAACCTCTCATACCAAGCCTTTGATGCTTGTTTCAACCCATAGAGTGCTTTGTTGAGTTTGAAGACATAGTTGAGATGTTCATGGTCTTTAAAACCCGGAGGTTACCTTACATAGACTTCTTCTTGAATAACTCCATTTAGAAAGGCACTCTTCACATCCATTTGAAAGAGCTTGATCTTCTTGTCTGAGCGAAGGCACATAAGAGTCGAATCGCTTCATGTCTAGCAACCGGAGCAAATGTCTCTTCTTAGTCAAGTCCTTGCTCTTGGTTGAAACCTTAAGCTACTAACCTTGAATTGTTCTTTACCTGTTTTCCATTCTCATCAAACTTTATCCTATACGCCCATTTAGTTCCAATAATTGTATTTTCTTTAGGAGCTGGAACTAGTTCCCACACATTATTTCTCTTGAATGGTTGAGTTCTTCTTTCATAGCTTGAACTCAACACTCATCTTCTAGAGCTTTTTATGTGTTATTTGGTTCAACAATGGAGATGTATGCAAAGTTACTTTGAAACTCATTCAAAGCTCTTCTAGTTTTAACTCCTTATCTAATGTCTCCAATTACTTGCTCTATTGGATGATCTTTGACTCTTGCCCAATCTTTTGGAAGTGAAATGGAAGCCTTTTCATTTCTAATCGATTCTTCATTAATTTTGAGCTCCTCCAAGCCTTTTTGAATGCCATGATCATCTTTCTTTTCCAAGATACTTATATCATCATCAACAACTTTCTTTCTCGGGATGAGATCATATCATTAAATTTAACATGAATTGATTCCTCAACAACTCTAGGTCTAGAATTAAACACCCTATAAGCTTTGTTATTAGTGGAGTAACCTAGGAAAATTCCTACATTCGATTTAGCATCAAATTTTCCTATGTTATCTTTTTCATTATTTAATATGAACACTTTACAACCAAATGGATGAAAATAAGAAATGTTAGGTTTCTTACCTTTCTATATCTCATAAGGAGATTTCATTTGGTCCCTTCTTAGATGAACTCGATTGATGACATAGCAACCAGTGTTCATAGCCTCGGCCCAAAAGTACTTTGGAAGCTCATACTCATTTAGCATTGTTCTACACATCTCTTCCAAAGTTCGATTTTTCCTCTCCACCACACCATTTGGTTGTAGAGTTCTTGGTGGCAAAAAATTATGCTCATTGTCGTGCTTGTCACACCAATCTTCAAAAGGTTTGGACATAAATTCTCCTCCATGGTCGGTTCTAATGGCAATGATAGTATGTTCTTTTCATTTTGAACCAATCTACACCACTTAGCAAACTCATTAAATGTATCACTTTTATTAGCAAGGAATCTAACCCATGTCAATCTTGAGAAATCATCCACAATCACCTAGGTATATAATTTGTCACCTAAGCTAACATGTCTAGATGGTCCAATCAAATCCATATGCACAAGTTCTAAAATCCTACATGTAGAAATCTCTTTCTTTGGTTTAAAATAACCTCAAGTATGTTTAGCTCTAATGCATGGTTCACACATATGCTCATTTTTAAAATGCAACTTTGGTAAACCTCTAACAATATCATTTTTAGCAAGTTCTGAAATCAATGGCAATGGTGCATGACCTAGTCTTCTATGCCACAAAAATGCATTCTCATCTAAGGACACCAAATATTTTCATCAAATGAGGATGAATCATGTAAGTTCACAATAAAAATATTTTCATGCCTAAAACCAACAAATGCAATTTTATCATCTTTTAAAACCGTGCAATGTGATGATTCAAACCTAACATCATAATCCATATCACACAATTGAGATACACTAAGCAAATTATGTTGAAATCCATTAGCCAAATAAACATTGTCAATGGTTGGTAAATGTTCCTTACTCACTTTACCAATGCCAATGATCTTACCTTTGTTGTTGTCACCAAAGGTAACATGTCCATGATTTTTCATTTTGACTTCAACAAATATATTTTTGTCTCCACTCATATGCCTTGAACATCCACTATCAATGTACCACATGCTTGAGGATACTCTATTCTTGACTTGCACCTACAAAAGTAATTTGTTTTCTTTCAATGGTACCCAAACAACTTTGGGTCCTTTTGAGTTAGTCATATAGACCAAGTTTGGAAGAATGGTTCCTTTAGGAATCCACGTCTTTTTTACTTTGATGGTCCTCCTCAAACTCATGCAAGAGTATGAACTATGTCCAACCTTCAAGCATCTAGTACATTTAGGCAAACCCAAGTTCAAAGAATCATTTTCATTTTGTTTAGAAACTTTGTTTAGCAAGGATGATTCTCTTTCAAATGGATCACAACCTAAGTCATGTTTAGACAATGAAAATCTTTCTAATGAAATCAATTTTTCAAACTTTTCATTGCCACATGAAAATTTGTTGACAACATATGAAAATTCCTTTTGAATCCTATCAATTTCATCTTTCAATTTTTATTGTTCAATTAAGCAAGATGAGTGATCAATAGGAAATTCATTAATCCTTCCTAACAAAGCCTCATTCTCAATTTCTAATGATTTGTTCTTCTTTTGAAAACCTTGTTGAGTTTAAACATTTCTTTATAATCACGATTCAATGATTCAAATGCAACAACAAGTTCTTTTTTAGAAGAATCATTTACCTCATTATCTTCCTCATCACTTGAGTAGGAGCTTTGAGCCATGAGAGCAATGTTGAATTCTTCCTTGGCCTCATCATCATCTTCCTCATCACTCCAAGTAGCAACAAGGACCTCTTTCTTCTTATTCCTCTCATAATGTGATTTAGAGGTGGGAACTCTACAATCTTAGGCATAATGCCCCGGTTTGCCACATTTATAGCAAGAATAATCACTCTTCTTCTTGTAGGATGAACCCTTCTTGTAGTCATCTCTAGTGCCCTTCTTCATGTCTCTCTTTCATCTTTGCAATAAGGATTTGTATCTTCTTATGTTCTTTGCATAGAGAGCAAGTTCTTCATCCTCTTCATAATCTTCTTCTTCTTCCTCATCATCACTAATTACTTCCTTTGCTTTGAAAGACAAGTTCTTCTCTTTTGGTTTGGCCTTGGAGCTTCTATTCTTCAAGACAATCTCATAGTTAATGAAAGAACAAATTAAAGCACTAAACTCCATTTTGTTCAAATCTTTCGATTTCATAATATTCGTAATCGTTGCTTCCCATTCCTTTGGCAATGACCGCAATATCTTTTTGACTTTATCACTACTTGGAATTGGCTTTCCAAAATAAGCAAGACCATTAGTGATTTTGGAGAATCGATCAAGCATACTAGTAATGCTTTCTCCTTCCTTCATAGTGAACAACTCATAATCATGTAACATTAGGTTGATATTTGTCTCCTTGACTTGAGTAGCTTCTATACGAGTCACCTCCAAAATTTCCCAAATCTCTTTAGCATTATCACAATATGAAATTCTATTGTGATCCTCAGAATTCAATGCACAATATAAGAGTTGAGTTGCTTTGAAATTTGTATGGAGTTTCTTCCAATCTTCCTCACCAAAATTTGTGTATTCCTTGATAGAGCCATCTTCATTCTTTGGAATTTTGGGACATAGCACAATCACCTTCCAAGTATCTATATCATAGAATTGAAGGAATGTCGTCATCTTTTTCTTCCAAGAGTTAAAGTTGGAACCATCAAAGAATGGAGGATGTTTTACCGCATAACTTTCACTATGCATTCCAATATTCAAAGCCATCCCGAATCTTTGACTAATCGAATGTTAACCCACTTCAAATAAGAGCCCAAGCTTTGATACCAATTGTAGAGTCAATAACCACACTAGAAGGAGAGTTGAATAGTGTGGTAAGAGTAGATTTGAATTTTCTTCAAAAATAAGTGCAAGCAAAGAGAGAACACAAGAACTTATAGTGGTTCGACCAACTCGATGCCTACATCCACTACCTAAGTATCTCCACTTAGGCTTTCTGCTAACAATGTTCACAAAGATTACAACTTCACTTTCTAACCAAGTAAGAACTCTTATAATGTTCTTGATTTCGGTTCAAGAATAAAAACCAACTTAAGGATCTACTATTTGATCCCACTCACAATCACTCTTAACAATGTGTTTAACAAACACTCACCATTAAGATATAAACTAGTGATACAAGCAATGAAAAATGGAAATAGATGAACAAATGACTTTTATCAATAAAAGTATGAATTCAATGCTTTGATGATTGGTTGTTATAGAAAATAAATGCTCAAGTGTTCATCAACTTTTTCTGAAGTCCACTTGATGTATTTATAGCTTTGTCACAACAGATGGACCTACCCATTTAGAATGCAACTTCCCTCCATAAAGTTTCAAAGTTGAATAAAAAAATCACTTTTTAGCCTACCTAAAAAGATTTCGAAGTAATTAGTTGATTGTGGAAGGCCTTCATTTTTGCTTTCTGAATAGTTGTGTTCATGTATGCTTCATCGCATATTTCCTCCAATTCTTGCACCTGCAACTTGCGTTGTTGTCATGCTTCATCCATGTCAGTATTGCATTGTTTCATCGCCCAAAACGCTATGTGTTGAAGTTCAATAGGAAGATGACATGATTTACCATAAACAATTTGATAAAGAGACATACCTAGAGAATTTTTGAATGTTGTTCGGTATGACCAAAGAGCATCTTCAAGCTTAAGACTCCAATACTTTTGATTTGGATTTACAGTTTTTTCAAGAATGCATTAAATCTCCTTGTTAGACACTTTGGCATGGCCATTTGTCTATGGATGGTATGAGGTGGAGGTATGATGTGTCATGCCATATTTTGGGAACAAATCTGGCACCACCTTGTTGCAAAAGTGAGTGCCACGATCACTAATAATTGCTTTCGTTGTATCAAACCTTACAAAAATGTTATATTTGACAAAATCTACAACAACCTTAGCACCGTTAGTCTTTGTGGCTTTCACCTCAACCCACTTAGAAAAATAGTCCACATCAAGCAAGATATATAGATTACCAAAGTATAAAGGAAAAGGTCCCATTAAATTAATGCCCCAAATATCAAAAACTTTACAAACTAAAATTGGTGTAAGAGGCATTTCATTCATGCACCCTATATTACATGAGGCTTGACATCAATCACATGATTTGAAAAGTTGATATGAATCTCAAAAAAATGGTTGGATAACGTGTAGCAAAAATACAGCGAAGTTTTTCACATTATCAATTGCCAATATCCATGCAGACAACTGATATATGCAATAAAGAAGGAGTTGCGAATGTTTACCTTGTAAATAAATAACTGCGAAGAACACGATCGAGTCATGAACTTGTTGATCCTTTTTTGTTCAATCAACCACTTCACAACACCAAAAGTATGGTGTCTCTGTCAATATCAACAATAGGTTAGTCCATAATCACGGCTAGGAGTTTGCAGCTCAGGACTGAGTTCCACTTTTATGGAGGTAAGTGTTTAGAGCTTTTGGCAAAAAAGAAGGACATTAAGGGCATCAACGTTTTGTTCACCCTATGAACGACTTAGGCTTAAAAAATTCACTTAAAACTCCCTAAAATACCCTAGTTCAAATAGGGTTAGGGTTTGCTAAACACCTTAGACAATATCTCCATGATTCTAGCCCACATCAAGTGAAATATTTTCCTATCTTATAGGAAGATATTCCAAATCCTTTTTTAACTCATTATGGACGACTACGACCTCTTTGTCGGCAGCAAATTAAACTCATTATTACATTAAGAATGAGCTTAATTAACCATAATTAACTTAGGCTCAATGGGCTTTGGGTTTTCACCCATTATACAAGTACAAGCGCAATATCTGTAAATGTGTTGCAACTTTTATCCAACTCCAACCAGGATTTGTATTTTAGGGAAAATTTAACAACTATACGAAATTAAAATTTCGAATTGGCCTTTTGTCATGCACCAACCCTTTTTGACAAATAAAAACATGCTTGAAACATCTATGCAAGAGTACCAGATTTTTAATTGACTGAGAAATTGATAGATAATTTGATATATTTTTGCAAAAATTTGCGATATTTTCGAGAGAAATTAATTTTTTCTCAAAAAAAATAAATTCCAATGGAAAAAAAAATCTGACTTTCATAATGTATTTGGTGGTATCCAAATGTCTCCAAATCATAATTTTTTTTATATAAAATTCGATTTAATAAATTTTTTATATAATATTTTTTAAATTAAATGCCTCCAAATTACAATTTTTAATATTATTTTGACAAATTTTTTCGATAGTCCCCAAAATGTATCTAAATCTCAATTTTCTATAATTTTCTTATAGTATTCAAATCTATCCAAATTTCAATTTTTATATAATTTTGTGTAATATTTTGTATTTCTTAAATTAAGTTTAGTTATTTATGTTTATTATTTATGATTTTTTTTATTTAGTACAAATTAATTTGGTGTTTAGTGGTTTACGAACGTATCCAAATGTATCTATGTGTCTCCCAATGTATCCATACATCTCCAAATGTATTCATTCCTGCACAAAATCAATACAATTCAAACAAATTAACCAAAGTCATTAAAAACAAGCTAAAACAAACACAATTAATTTTTTTCACATTAAATAATGAACATAAGAGACTTTTATGTTTTTTTGTAAAACTAAGTGTAATATCTTGATTTTTCTGACAATTATTTCTGTAATTTTTTGTTAAAATGTTTCTTTCGAATTTATTATTTTTGAAAAATTAATTTTAAATTAAAATATTAATTAAAATTATGGAAGTATGTAATATCTCATATTTTTTTCATTTATTTTAATTTATAATTATTCCATGGATTTATTTTTGATATAGTTTTCCAATAAATTTTTTATAATTTTTGGTAAATTTTCCTATTAATTTGGAAAATAATTAAAGATATTTTTATTTATGTTTAAAATTATAGTTTTGTGTTTTAAATATTAATTGGGTTATTAATTAATTTTTTAAGATATTAGAGTTGATTAATTAGGTGAAAATTGGTTAAAAATCAAAAATAAAATCGGATTATAAATAAGGATGAAGGACTGGTCGTACATGTGTTTGGAACAAGTGACGTGTCGTTGTGGCTAGTAAGAGCTATCGTCCGCATTCAATTACTGTCGTTGGTTGAGCTGCTCAAAAACGACATGCCGTTGTCCAATTTTCTTCTTGTCGTTTGAGGCACGCTTGTGCCGTTCAAATTTTGCTGTGCAGCCACTAATGACAACGTCACCGTTTCATCTTTTGTTTTTCAAATCTTCCACCATCCAGAACCTGCAGCCCTCTTTTTTTTTTTTTACACAGAACCACCGCCCAAAACTCTGCAATTTTTCTCTTTAAATCAGTTCTCCACCGCCCTCTCTTGTCATGTACACTCAGTTCCTTCTCTCTCTCACACATCAAACACGCCATCTCCACCTCTCTTTGCTTCTGTTCATTTCTTCGTCAAGTGGAGGTAACGTGATTCTTTTCTCTTCTTTATTTCATTTTCGGTTAAAGAAATTCTTGTAGCTTCTGTTATTATTTGTTTTGTTCCATGATTATAGGCTCGGTTGGGAAGCATTTCAGGGAGGTTTGAGAGTTGTTCAGCTGGGTTTTAATGGGTTAAGGTAGGAAACATGAGAGTAAATGAAAGTAGTAGTTTCGGGTTGGTTTCTTGAAAAGTTGTTGTTTGAAACTGAAAGTTTGGGACTGTTGGAGTGGGTTGGATGGTTCTGGGATTTGTTGAGGACGAAAACATGGAATTTCTGGGTTGGTTGAGAAAGAAGGAAGAGGTTGGATTGGAGAAAAATTGGAGGAAAAAGTGGGTTTTGATGTTAGGGACCATTTGTTGTGATTGTAGAATAAAAGGACCACAATTGTAATTTATGAAATTCTGGATAGTTTGTATTGAGACAATCTAGAGTGTTGTTTTCTCACTAGAGATTTTTACCCCGTTTTCTCTGTTTCTTGTCTATTTTCCTTTATCTTATTTTCACAGGTTCTCTTTTGGCTTTCGATGACCGTTTGGTATCTTGTACCTAGTGAGGCGTTTCACTTGACAATGAGTGCCCTTTTGATTTGGGCTTCTTTTGTTTTTGGTTAGAGCTTCACACCAGGTTGCTGTTGGGTTATTGAGCTATATTTTGTCTTTTCAAATTTTACATTATGATTTCGTTTTGTACAACTGGTTATATATATTTATACTTTTAGTATAAAGTGTTTTATTAATTTATAATTGGTTTAATAACTGTTAAAATTGAATAAATTGGTTAGAATGTCTGATCTCCGAGGCTTGTACGGGATAGGTCGGGTTTTTATAGACGGTTCACCTTGTACACCGGTCGCTACTCGATTTTGGGTCATGACACTAAGGTATTTAGGTAATTTTGAAAAAAAATAAAAAAGGCAGCAACTAGGGTTTTGAACCCTAGCCGCCGCCCCTCACCACAAATCTAGCCGCCGTCAAATTGACCTAGACAGAAGGACCGAGACACAAAGCGAGTGAATCAGCAACAATGAACAGAACAATGACTGAGAAGCAACAGAGATGATTGATGAGCAACCGGAGATGACAGTAACAGTAGAGTAATGATAGAATGGGACGTGAGAATGGTGAGAAAGAGGCAAGAGAAGACAACTAGAGATGACACTAATGATGGATGGATCAGGCACAAGAATGAACGAACAGTCATGATGAGAAAGGCCAAAGAACCGTCGCATCGCTCGACAGTTTCAGATCTTGACTCCTCTTGAGATTTAGATCTGGACGATAAAGAGACAATAGACAGAGAGGAGCGATAGAGAGGAATATAGAAAAGGCGAAGAGGAGTGAGAGAGAGGAACAAAGGAGTGGCGGCTGACAAAGACAGGGTTTGGAGATAAAAAAAAAAAAGAACAAAGAAGAAGAGAGAAAATGGGAGAGAGAGAGAAAGGGGGGAGAGAGAGAGGGGGGAGTTCTGCAAAAGAGAGAAAATATATCAAAAAAGTGAGGGTGAAAAAGAAAAAAATTTGAACTTATTATACCTAATAAATCTGGAATTTTTCAAAACAAAGTTCAAAACATTAGCGTATCACAAACTAATATTTTAAAAATTTAGCGTTTACGTAATAACGAATTTGTGAGAGTTATTAATCAAAATCTAAATGTTAATTCTGGCACTTGTTATAATTAAATCTATATTTTATTCAATTATTCAATAATTAAAAAATATGGAGAATAATAATTTAATTAGGAATTATCTTGATATGTTTTTAATCAAATTAGGACTACTCACTATTGCGCTCTAAACCCTTAGTACTGATGCTAACTAGTCGAACTAGTTTTTTTTTTGTTTCTCAAATCCTATTCATAATAGGAATCATAATTGCATTATGACTCTCAACATTGAGAATGATCCTAATGTTAGAATTAGTTCTATTGAAACATAAGATGATCACTAATTTTCATTTCAGAACTTATCTTAGTTACACTAGGACTTCCATTTCGATTAAGATTCCTAGTCAAACTAGGATTCTCATATGAAATGAGATTTCTGAGTTTCTAATTTAATTAGGTATCATCTTAAGGTATCGTAAACATTTAGGTCACCTCTTTGATGATGTTCATCTATAAGTCAAAATAGGAATTCTAATCAAACTAGGATTGCTCACTTGAACATTATTCATCCAATGAATAATGTTATCCCTACAACGTGTTATTGTGTGTGACCTTTTAGGCCCTCATTCACGAGGGTAGTAAACTAGAATTTGCCTCCCAAATTACTTGGTAAGGTTGGGCATAGTTAGCCATCATACCCCCAAGTGAACTCGAGTTGTTGTGGAGTGACTTATGCCTATCTTGAAAGATTATTGTGTAATTCGGTCCCTTGGCATTTCATTTCTATTCGAGTATAGGGCATGAATAGTTTCACCAAATTGATTCAACTTACCAAGTTGCAGCCAATTAGACCATGGTCATGGATTTAAGTTCTCTTTACCCAATTGATAGGCCAAGTTAGACACTTCCCTTATATTACTAAGGGTGACAATTCTATCTTGATTACACACCATACTCAAATGTTTTGTGATGCAACCCAACATTCACCCTTTTAGCAACCCTAATTAGGTTACGTAGAATGAGATTAAGGTTTCATGACTAGATTTTAGCATGTCGTGGTGATCTTAAGTCAAAGGACTAGTCATACCATCTTCCACAGTTGAGAGATCTCAAATGGCAGTCAAGTAATCTACCATGTGGTCTCTCAACAGTGGGTCAGTTCAACACCCATATTAACGCTTAACTGTGCACCTATATGTTTGAGCCAAATATCACATATCTTCTTTCCATGGGGAAATGGAACCAATCAAACAATGTAATAGTCTCACTGATTGTCGATGCCCAATACCGACAATCGTTGACTATGGAAATTTAGATATAGTGTTCAATTACCAATGTGTTCCCGACGGTCAAGGCACACAATTTTCAAACCTACTATATCATGGACATCATTTCATTGATCAAACATACCAACCAAAATGAGTCTAATATCACATTAATTAGGAAAATGAAATATGTCTTATATTTGGTTGTTACTAATGCGGTGCCCTTAATCGTTGGCTCCTAGGGCACATACACTAACATCAATAATGGAGCAAATCAAGGAGATCAAAGTAGGAATGAAATTAATCAGATGGTATCCAAAGTAGGAGGGAAAATTGATTAGAGATTATTATAAATTGATAAACAACTATCCTTGAGTCAACTCATTAGTAACACATCAAATATTTTAGTCCCTCATTTATAGGTGAATTATTTTCACTCCCAGGACTGAAATTTTATTGTAAACAGTCTTTGATTCATTTACATTGCAACAAATTGAAAGTGTAAAATGCATTTGAATCACAACTAAAAGGAAGGAATAAAGACATGAAAAACATTTTACCCTTATAACTAGAGAAACCGAAGAAAAAGTGTAAAGACCAATTGATGAGACATGGGCTAAAGGCCCATCAGGTCCCTACAAGCCTAGAGAGTCATAATGGAAAGTGAAATTAAGTGAACACATTACAAAGATCACCATCAATGATGAAACGTTACAAAGGGTTACATGGAAGACCTTTTACTAAGCATCACTCTAGATATAGACATGGTGATGTTACGAGATGAGGCTTTTCCTACCCAATTATTACATTTATACTATGTTGAATTTTTTACTAACTTGAACGTTGAAGATTTTCTCAGGAAACAATCCGACTTTACTTTGTTTATATTCGCATATTTTAAGGTATCGTTCAAGTTCTCAACAGTTCGTTTCTACTTTTTTATTTTTGTGATTGTTGTGAAATCGAGGCAACAACATACCCTTTTGCAAAAGAGAAAAACAAACTAGAATTTCCATAAATAACAGTGAAATAATCAGTTCTACAAAACCATAAGCTTTTATTGATCACTAATAAAATTGCGATCAAAGTTTTTTTATCATGTCACAAATAAATAATTTTTTGGTTAATCAGAAATTCATGCTTTCAATTTTTTCTAATATCCATATTTCAAAGTGCACGTAAATCAAATGGCAGCTCATGGCCTAATTAGTGAAAAAAAAAACATTTTCAAAGTCATAACTTAGATACCCAATAAGTAAGTGCAATAACCGATGCTTAAGTAGTCGAGAATTCGGTTTACTAATCGTTTTTTATTCCATTTGTTGGTTCGAGATGATTAGACTTGTCAGGAAAATCGACGAAGAATACATAATAACAAAGAGCAACTAGACAAATAACACAAGATTTACATGGTTTGATCAATTCGATCTCTAGCTACAGGCAGAGCACAAGTACTTCTATTATTTAGAGTAAAAAACAAGCACAACGACTTATAACGGCGTTCAAAAGCTTAACGACCATCAACCGTCATCTAAGAATTGTCCCAAGCCATCTATTTATAGTATACAATGAGACCCTAGTTAAAATAGAACACCCAAAACCATAATTCAGTTGCTAAAACATTCCAGAATTAAGACACGATCGTGTTACATAAGACACAGACACGTACAATAAGAAACAGATAAAGATTGAAACTTAATTCTACTATTCAGAGTCAAAAACAAGCACAATGGCTTACAACGTATTCAAAAGCTTAACGACCATCAATATACATCTAATAATTGTCCCAAGCCATCTATTTATAGCGTACAATGAAACCCTAGTCAGAATAGACCACCCAAAATCCTAATTCAAGTCCTAATACATTCCAAAATTAAGACACGGTCCTGTTACATAAGACACGGGCTGAAGACTAGAACTGTGTGTTGAGTAAATCTGCCACCACGCATTACACGAGCCAGGACACAGTCATGATCCAGGTCGTGTCCTACACTGACTTGCCAAACATGCCTCGTTTGTTCAGCATTTTCGTCCCATTATAACTTGATTCATCAACTATCACCATGACTCCAATTCTTGATCAAGAAAATTACTTCAACATTTCTCAACCTTTAAGTGAATTTTCTTCCTTGTGCAACTCTGAATCCTAATTACTCATCTTCCACACCACCACAAAGGTCCTCAAGTCCTGCACCAATTAAGCAAGTCCAACCCGGACTTGCCAGCACTAGCTAGCTTTCCATCCACTCCTAACAACACATCACCCCTACCTTTTCCTATGTCCTCCAATGATAGCCTTTTTACATCGCCAACACAATTATCATGCCTTGGTACACTTGTTGTTAGCCCTCATGAATCAACCTGATTGACCTTTTCCTGTTCCAGAGTCTCAATCACAAACTCCACCCGTTTTCTCGCATAACTCACAATAGTCCTTAAATCATTAGCAACTACCGAGCTACCAATCAAGGTGTGAATGCCATTCCACAATCTATCCTTCATCACAACCGAAGATCCTTTGCACACCCAAATTCCTCCACCACTTCCTGAGAAACCATAACCACTCTTCGACAAAGCACCAATAGAAATTAAGTTCCTTTGCAACCCCAGGACATACCAAACGTCAAGTTTTCTGACCATCTTGTCATGCATCCTGATCTGCAACGAGCCACTGCCTTCAACACTCTGCTTTTCATCATCTCCCACTTTCACACTACATCTCTATTCTCTAAAAGAATCAAACAGTTTTCTAGAAAAGGTCATGTGATAAGTTGAACCAGTGTCAATAACTCAGCTATCTTCAAATCTAGATGCAGTAACTGTCAAAACTTTACTACTTTCTTCATCATCAAAATTATCCTGACCTTACAGAATTATTCTGAGCTGCTGTTGTCGTTGACTCCTGAACGTTTCTCTTATTTCTATGTGGACAATTCTTTCTTATGTTCCCAATTTCCTTACAGTAAAAGCATCTCAACTCAGATTTCGACATCGAATGTGATCCACACTTTTTACCATTATTCATATTCCTGTCACTCCTCACAGTTAATCCAGGCCCTAAACTGTCTCCACCAGAACTAGAACCCAACTTCTTCAGTTCTTTAGACAACAAGACATCCTTAATATCATTAATCGGAATTTCATCTCTATCATACATTATTGTATCAACAAAACTCTCATAAGACTCAGGCAAGGAATATAAAATAAACATAGCTTGATCATCTTCCTCAAGTTCAACACCAACACTTTTCAAATCTAATATAATTCTATTAAAATTATCAAGATATTATTTTACATGTATTCCTTCTGTTATCTTCAAGGTATGCAATCATCTTTTCTAATAAAATTTGTTCGACAGGGATCTCTTTTGATACTTACTCTCCAGCTTTTTCCACAATCTTGCAGCAGTAGTTTCATCAGCTACCTCCCTCAAGACTTCATCTGTCAAACTCAAGAAATAACACTATGCGTCCTCTTCACAATCTCAGTTTT
>CAODLS011083631.1:0-23870 GCA_948243855.1 Flueggea neowawraea | reverse complement strand
AAAATAATTTGGTTATTTTGGATTTGAGAAATTAAATATTTTATTTAATTTCTCCATCTAATCAATTTTGGAAATTTGTTTGTTGTCTGCTATGTGTGTGAAAGAATTTCAAAGTGGATTTTTTTGAAAGAATCTATTTATATATATACGGGTGTATATATATATACGATATTATTTGGATATATACGTGCTTGTGATAGTTTTGAAAATGTTTTCAAAACCATTTTGAGGCGCATGTGCCGCTCTTTTGTGTTATCCGCTCACTAGGAGAACTTACCCTTTTATTTTTCTTGTCTTTGTTCTACTTCATTTTTCAGGTAGCAGATAATAGTCGTTTGATTCTTCCGCATGCAGTAAGTGCCCTGTTGTTCGGGCCAAAGTATGTTATGTTAGTTGCTCCACACTGATTAGTGGGTATGGATTCACAGTTGTTAAACAAATGTTTAACAGTTTTGTTTAAATTATTTATTTAGTATTTTAATTATATTTGGGAATATTATTTTTGAAAAATATCTCTCTGCTAAATGGTTTAATACGGTAAATAAGTCGATTAAAAATATGAATTTGGGTAGTTTTCTGTTATCCGATGCTTGTGCGAGATGGGTCGGGCTTCCATAGACGGTTCGCCTCGTACGCCGGTCGCGGTCCCGGGAATGGGTCGTGACACAAATAGTCTCCAACACCCTAATTTGACAAAAGACAAAAATACCCTTATAAAAATATTTCGGGCCTCCGACAAGGCTTTAAACAATGTTTTTTGGACTTGAAACCTGTCAACTCCACGTAAACCAATAATGACTATAGACTTCTGAACAAGCTTCGATGTCATACATTGTGGGCCCTGTAACTCATCCCGAGTAAAAAGTTATAGCCCTTAGAAGTTCTGTCACGCATCGTAACCGAATCCAAACTGTAATATCCCCTCCGTTCTGATTGGAGTCCTTAGATTTCTGTTCAATTTTGAATCATTACTTGAATTATTTCGATGATTTTTTTATGTTTAATGATGTTTCAGTGATTAAGAATGTCTAACGATCATGATTTGCAAGTTTGGTGTATCTGATTTGTTCCTAGACTGTTGGAGGTTGTGTTTCTAAGTTAGAAACATGTTAGAACTGTGAAATTTCACATGAAATGCATCCAGGGGGTTGTCTACGCGCGTTGGATGATAGCCACACACGTTGATCATGTTCGGGATGGTTTGAGGGTTGTTCAAGCTGTCTATGAACGTTGCATGTGGTACAACGCATATAAGGCTTCTACAAGGTGCATTGTAGGACATGCAATGCACGTTGATGGACATTTCTGGGTGATTTTCAAGTGAAATGTTGCGTTTCTGTTAGTGGGTTTATAAATACCCCATTCCCGACCCTTTCTTCGTCATTCTCACTCCGAAACTCACCCAAACTCTCTCAAATCCATTCCTCTTCACTTCTCTTCATTTTCCATTGATTCCTTTCCATCTTTTGGGGTAAGAACACATGATTAATCTATTCTTTTCTTCATTTCATTGAAGTTTTGATCATTTAGAGTTTGTGGCTGAATTTGATGTTGAACTCAAATTTGTTGAATTCTGTTGTAATGGGAGTTGTTTGTTGCTTGATTATGGTTGTTCAAGGTTTGAAATGTGACGATTTAACTTCGATTTTGGAGGTTTTCATGTTTGGACAAAATGGGTTTGTTTTGAAGCTAGGTTTTCAGGTTTTAATGATTTTTTGAGTAAATCTGAAGTTGTTTTTTGTTGTATCTTGGTAGATTGGAGTTGGGAATACTTGGATTTGTGTTGGATGTTTTGATTTGATGATTTGTTTCTATAGTTCAAGAAAAATCCAAATTTGAAGGTTTATTGAAATGGATGTTGGATTCTTGTTCAGGAGGTCGATTAGAGTCAATTTAGGTGATTGAAAACAATTTCCATAAGTTGAATAGAGAGTTAGATGTTTTGCTGTAGTTTTCTATCGAAAGGACCAAAAATGTAATTTGGTGATTCTAAATTATTGGAGGATCAAAATTGATATTTTGCATTTTAGGGATTAAATTGTAATTTTTGAGAATTTAAGGACTTATTTGGAGATTCTGACTACTTGGAGGACTATTTTGTACTTTAAGAATACTTTGAGGAATGTTTTATATTTTTGAAAAGTTTGAGGACTAAAATATAATTTTATATTGGTCGGGGACTAAATTATAATTTTACGAGATGTTTGATTTTTTTGGTAGAGAGCGTTAGATATTTGTTCAAAATGGGTTTCAAGATTTTGGCTCAGCATTTGCATATCATGCATTTTGGTACCACCACAGTACCAACATCATTTTTTGACTCTGCTTTGATAATTGTTTCAGCTTCGTGTTTCGGTCAGCGAGGTTGACCAGTCACTAGTGGAGCTTGACTAGGCTATTCAGCTTGGATTTTCAGGTGAGTGGAATGACATCTTCAGACATATAGGTTGTGTCTCCAAAACTCATATTGTTTTTGTTGTATCTGAACCTTTGCATGTAATCCAAAATTACTAAAGGGTAGAAAATCCTAAAATGTTTTGTTTGGACTTTTGATGATTTCTGAAATAAATGCTATGTTTTAATATTTATTATGGTTTCGATAATAAATCCTTTGTTTTGAATTTTAAGATATTCTTTATTTAAAAAATATTTTGTCTAGATTTAAGAATATTTTCTGAAACATGTGTTTGTTTTGGGATTAAATGTATTTTCGGAATAAAATACCCTATTCATATTTTGAGATATTTTCGTTAATAAATGTTTCGGTTGAACGTTTGATATATGTGGTGAACATTATGTATGTTCGACATGTTGCATGTTTGAATATTTTTAAATAAATATTTGCATACATTTTCGGTAAAATATTTCGCTATAGGACGTCTTTGTTACGGGGGTAAACATAACATTTGGTATACCAAGGTGGAATTTAGTTACCAGGATAGGTAGTAACACTCAGTTACCAGAGTAGGTGGTAACCTATGTGTCTAGCTAACACACGTAACTATTGTAATCCTAATATAACAATCCAAGAGGGGGGTGAATTGAATTTCTTGTTAAAATTTAAAACCTTTTTTAAATCTTTTTGTATATTTTTGTCAATCAACTCAGTAGCTCAATCTAAAGCACAACCACACAAGAATGAAATAAAAGAGGGTAATGGATAGAGAAACAAAGTCTGGATTTATAATGGTTCAGTCATCCTTGATCTACGTCCATTCCTCTAGCTCACTAGAGAGTTTTCAATCCACTAACACCTTCCCCACTTGTGGGTGGAGGGGAACCGTTACACCTCTTGTTTTATAGGTTCATAAGCAACCTTTACACCTTATTTTTAACTGGCCAAAACAAGAAAACCAACTCTCTTTGTTTTTCTAAAGAAACAAACAAAGCAAACCTAAGCTACCTTCAAGCATAAACAATAAAGCTAGAATATAAGTGGATTCTCAAACTTAAACACACTAACTCAACCAACTCTATAACATAAAAGCAAAATGAATACTCAATTGGTATGAGAATAATTAATAGCTCGAAGAGAAAGAAGATCAAGAAACAAACTAACAAAGCTTGGACACATTCTTGAAAAGTTTCTCTACTTGTCTCTGAAGTGTAGACCTCTATTTATAAGCAGCCTCTTAAATGTAGTCGTTGTGGGTCTCGAAATAGCCGTTGAGAGATGAAAGAGAAATTTTTATTTTAATGACATCAGCGAGCACAACGTGCATAGACAAGTATACAACGTGCGTTGTATATGCGCCATAAGCATGCTGCATGACTTGTCCCTCTTCAGTGTGTCTTGTACAAAGCTTGATATCTACTGCCTCAAATGTCACGTAGTGTAATGTGACTTGCATCTTTGCAATGCGCTCTGTGTTTGTATTTGTAGCAGTCACCTGGAAATTTTCAGATTATAACGTGTTTTACATTCTTGCAATGTGCTTTGATTAAGCCTCAGTGTGTGTTGATCATAGCCACTTCAAGCTTCTACGCGCGTTAACGATCTTCAAAGACCGTACCTTTGATTATTCAAGTGACACTGTACCATCTTTCAGAGAATATTCAAATTTGAATCCCAAAACTCCGATTTTTCAGATGCTGACATCACCCTCGTTAATGTGGCTTGTAAGACTTGCAACGTGCGTTGATGCCTTTCTTCAAAGGTGACTCCTTTACTCATCAACGTGACTTGAGGTGGAATGAAACGTTGATTGGCGTTGCCTTGTAAGTCGAGTTCAAGTCTGATACACATCCCGTCTACGTGACTTGTATAGCCTACAACGTGACTTGTACGCATGTGCAATCAAGGCTGAGAGTTCTTTAGTCGCATAACACGACTTGATCCCAGTGCAACTTACCTTGTATGATTCGAAGACCTTCTGCTTCCTAAGTGACTTACGTTAGCATGTCTTGTAACCTCTTATACGCGACTTGTAATATTTTTAGAAAATCCATAAATCCTTGAGTATGATCAACGTGACTTGCAACAGGTATAACACGCTTTGATCATATTGTTATGGGCTTAGCATAAGCTGCAACGTGCATTGCTTAACTTTGTCACATGTTTTATTGAAATCATCAAAACTGAGAGTTAACAACTATTTATTTTTAGTGGTGGAGGTTCACGTATATTTCTAGTGGCGAAGTTCCATGAGGAATAAGAGGCTCTTTTAGAACAAAGTTTCATCAGTTGATGATTTGATCTCTAAGAGTATTTTGCCAGCAATTTTTCTTCTAAGATGTAAACATAAATCCTGGTCAGAAAATGTCTAGCTATGATGTTTATAGATGTTCGTACTCTATTTTTACTTAGACCTTCTTTCTTTCTCTTTTAAGGAGTTCTTCATTTTTCACTAATCCACCTATTTATGGATTTGCTTAATAAAATAATTTCACTTTATATTTAAAAAAAGAAATGTACAGTATGTTTCATGACATAATTTATTAAACCACCCACTGATTAGAGCATAAAGTTTTATTGAGCACCGACGAAAAAAAAAATTTATTGAGTATTTCATGTCATCAACCTTCTTTATTAGTGTGTTGCAGTCAACCGTTTGGAGTGGTGTGGTCCATTGATAAAATGGACCCCACCACTTCCTTTATACATTTTTTTGATTTTTTTTATTTTTTGTTCTTTATTCTTTTCTTTTCACTTCTTTTATTTTTGTTTTTATTCTTTTCTTTTCTCTTCTTTTTTTTTCTTATTTTTATATTTTTATTTGATTTCTAAAACGCTGTAAATAGACATCTTTTCATAAAATTTTCAATAATTTAATTTTTTTATTTGATATATTCCTAAAATATCAATTTTTGGTCTCACATTAGTGTAAAATAAAAGATTAACTATTAGGGAGAGATTGTGTGATGAGTGAAGAGCTAGTTAGGACTGGGGTAATATTATTTGGCCCGTTGTTGCTCAAATTTTTTTAAAATAACATAGGGTTGGGCTTATGAAATGACCAACCGTCCGAACCGACCCAAATATGTATAATATTTATAATTTTTATATTATATATATAATATATTATATATTAATTTAATATCTTATGTGTTATAAATTAGTAAAAATAATATTAATTATTAATTTAAGAGTTGTTTAATATTTATTAAAATATAATTTATATAATAAAATATACGTTGAATTATATTTTGATTAAAAAATATAAAACTTTAGTATTTTTTTCAAAAAAAACATTTGGCCCGCGGGCCTACCAAGCCCTGCCCTTTTTGAATGGGCAGGCTGGCCCAAGCAACCACGTCCAGCCCGGTCGACCGGGCTAAAAAATCAACCCCAGCCCAGCCCGTGCCCAGCCCTAGAGCTAGTATATTGCTAATGTGGTAGAGGTGGCCAAAACCAAACTGGACCGACGTTTGAATAGGAATCGGACTTGCCCAAATCGGAACCAAAACGTCCAAACTGCTCAAATCCTGTGCGGTTCAGGTTTAAGATTTCCCAAACCAGCAGTTTCAACATTCGGTTTAACCGATGATTCAACCCTCTAAACCAGCGGTTGTAACCTGAACTAACGGTTCAACCTTCATAAACCAGCGGTTAACCTCCTAAACCAGTTCTTTTAACCCTCATAAACCAGAGGTTTTATCCCTCCTAAACTAGCTTTTTAATCGGAACCAGCACTTCAACCTTCATAAACCAGTGGTTTTAACATTATTTAAAAAATAAAAAAATTGGTTTGAACTAGACCGAACTGGAATAATAATCGCTGATCGAACCACCCAAAATTGCTTCTGGGTGGTTTGGTTCCGGTTCATGATTTCTTTCGACTTGAACCGACGATTTATGAACCGTGGTCACCTCTATAATGTGACAAACTCATCAACTCCTAGAAGTGTTTAAAGAATAGAAATGTCCTCAATTTTTAGCAACCAATCTCATCTCATGTTTTCCATCAACAATAGGGCTTGGCAAATAGGCTCAGCCCATGGGCTGGTCTGAAGTTGACCATATTAATATCAGGGTTTGGGTTTGGTTTTTCAGACCGTAGGGTCGAGCCAGACTGGAAAAAATTGTCGGATGTAAATTCAGGGCCAGACTTAGGTTTGTAAAAAACTGGCTCGACCGGATATATATAGATATAGCTTCCCTTCGGTACCCTCTTAAATATCAAAAAGAAAAAAAAAATGATCCAACTCGTACAACAATCAAAATATTTTCCCAAACTTAGTTCAGAAGAAATGTCGGTCATGAAAAAATATAAAATAACAAATTATAACTTGAATATAATTGCCTAAAATACAGTCATTTTTGTGAGATAGCTACATGGCGTAACAAGTATAAGAAGTAAGCAAATGGTCAGGCTTTCCAATAACTAGCATTTTTATATCCTAACATCTACATGTATACAAACATAACTACACTACAACTGAATGCAATTTCCCAACAACTGAATGCAATTTCCCAACAATTAAATATGTTCCTTGTAAGTAGACATAGCCAAACCAACCCGAAATCGGCGAACCAAACCGGTCAAACCATTGAAAATCGGACCAGAATCGGAACCGTGAACCGCACAGTAAAAATCGGCGGTTCACGGGCTGGTTCCGGTTCAGGGGTATCAAAACTCGTGGAACCGCCGGTTCCGCACTGTCTCCTAACCGCTGGTTCCAACGGTCAAAACTGGAGGTTCCAATGGTCAGAACCTCCGGTTTTGACCGTTGGAAAACGACTCTTTCCACTTTTTTTCTTTCAATTTTTTCTTCTATAAATACCTCAACATTCATCACAAATCTCCACACCAATTCTCTCTCAATCTCTTCTACTATCTCTCAATTTCTCAACATTTTTACCACTCCCAAATTGCTATTATTTATTGATAATTTCATATTTCTCTCAATTATTTTCTAGATTTTGTTTTTACCAAATACAAAAATATTCATTTTGCGAATTTTTTTCTTCAAATTTATTTTTTTAGTATAGTTACTTTACTTAATTTTTATTGTATTGTTTAGAGTTATATTTTGTGAAATATTTTTTTTAAAGAATGACAAGTTTTGGTGAGAATAGAAATTTTGAAAATATTGAAATTGAAAATGTCGGAGCAAAAGAGAGTGAAACTCAACCAATTCCCACCGAAGAGGGGGGAGCGGGAGGAAGAGTTCCTAATTCTGACATTTTCAAAGTGCATTTTAAGAAAACGCCTAAAGGTGATAATAAATTTGACGTTCTTTATAATTATTGCTCGCATGTGTGCAAGTTCAATCATGGAGGGGGCTATGAGACGTTCCAACGACATCTACAATCGAAACACCCTAACAAGGTGGTATTACATGTCATTGGGTCAATGAAAATTTTGTAATGCAAAAAAGAGCTTTAGCATATCGATGTTTTGATGAACCTCATACTGTAGCAAACATTTGTAGAATAATTCATAACATTTTAGAAGAATATATGTTGGTTCATAAAATATTTTCAATTTCATTTGATAACGCATAAGCTAATACTGCTTCTATTTACGAATTAAAATCACTTTGTGAACCAAATTTTAGTAGACGATTTTTTCATGTACGATGTGTTTGTCATGTTTTAAATTTATGTGTTCAGGATGATTTATAAGCAATGAGTGTTTTTATAACTCCAATAAAAAGTGTTCTTTCTTATATTTGAGTGCACCCTAGGGCTGCAAGAGAATGGGCAAATTTTTGCTTTTCAAAAGATGTTTGTAATCGTTGGAACTCGACTTTTAAATTGCTTAATCAATCTATTGATTACAAAAAATTATTGTGTTCTTTTGCCGCTCAACATGTTCCAAATAATCATCTTTTACCGACTACTTGGACTATTTGTGAAAAATTATGGAGATTTTAAAATATTTTTATGATGCCACTCATACTTTTAGCTATGTTTATAAACCAACTTCTCATGAATTTTTAGAACAAGAATTGAATATAGCTGGTGCATTTATGGAGGGTGAAAAAATCAAAGAGATTAAATACGCCATCCTTCAAATGAAATTGAAATGGTTAAGTTATTTCAAAATTATTCCAGATATTTATCTTGTTGCATTTGTTTTTGATCCTAGGTCTAGAAATAAATTTGAAATTTTGCATGAAATGTTGGATACTTATTTTGAAATGTTAGGATTAGATGATGATGATGATGATGATGATGAGCCTATTGATGTTACCTAAATTGTTACTAAAGTTAGGCTTTTAATAAATGAATTATTACAATTTTAGTCTATTTCTTCAACTTCAAATCATGAATCCGCTTTGTCCACACTTCTGCCTACCCCCTCCTCTACCTCATTGAAATGGGGGACCAAATTTTTAGCAGATAGGCGGAATAAACCTGAACTTCGACTTCGACCTCTCATTCGGAGCTCGAAGTTTATATAACCATTGTTTTTGAGTTTGGTGAAACTTTTGAAATTTTGGAGTGGTGGAGACAATATAGGATGATGTTTCCAACACTAGCGAAGATTGAACTCCAAGTTCTAGCAGTTCCATCATCTACTGTAGCGGTGGAGCAAACATTCAGCAAGGGAGGCAACATTCTAAACCCAAGGAGATCAAGATTGACTCTCGAGTCATTAGAAGCGCAAGTTTGCGTTGATGATTGGTCAAGGACGGAAGAAAGGACTCAAGATCAATTCATTCAATCATCATCCTCTGACGAGTTCCTTAATGACGCTTCAACAATGGCAACTTTCGACTCCAATGACTCGAGTTAGGTAAGTGGGGTGCCACATTTCATAAAGGTAAGAGAACTACGTGGGTTTTGATTCCTCTAAACCCCAAGATGATACGTAGGCAACCTAATATAATTAAGTTCAAATCTTTATTTTTTTTTCACTTGTATAAATTAACTTGTATTTTTGTACTTGTATTTAATTTAATTGTACTTGTATTAATTCACTTGCACTTGTATTAATCCAATTGTACTTGTATTGTATCATTTCACTTGTATTAATTCACTTGTATATTAATTTCATTGTACTTGGATCAATTCACTTACACTTGTATTAATTCACTTGTATATTAATTCAATTGTACTTGTATTAATTCACTTCTAATTATTGTTGTAATTCTAAAACAATTATACACCAAATGCATCTTTATTTTTACATTGGTAAAAATTATCTCTATATTAAAAAGAAATGTAATTAATATCTAGAAAATAATATCTTTATCAAAGCGGAAAAAAGAATGCAAGTAAGAACGAGATAAAAAATTGATTTAAAAAAAATGGGCCGAACCGAACCGGAACTAAAACAGGCGGTTTAACCGGTTAAACCCTAAACCGGACTGGGTCCGTTCCAAACCAGAGAGCCACGGTCTAGTTCAGGTTCAAGCTTTTCTTGAACTGGAATCGCTGGTTCGTGAACCGTGGCCATCCTACTTGTAAGGAGTCCAGATTAGTTTAATAACATCATAACAGATGAAGAATTTATAGGTCCAAATAAAATATGTGAAGTGGAGTAGCAGTTCAGTGAACAACTCGTACCTTGACAGATATAGTCCCCTTTGTACTTTTTCAAAATGTAAAAAAAAAATGGCCCGAGGGAGGTCCGGCCCAACTCGCCCTTTTGATGGACGAAGATAGGTCAAGCACTCAGCCTTGTCAGCCGGGTCTGGCCCAATCCGATCAATCGGGCTGAAAAAAATGAACTATAACCCAGCCCGGCCTAGTGCGCAGGCATTGAGCAACATTAAATGTCGGGAAAAGTAGACATTTATAATAAAACAAAATGCCACTTTTTAATTTTATCATAACAGGAAACTTGTTTCTAAAAATAAAAACAAGGAAGAGACCAATCTCCAAAATGTCATTTTTGGAAAAGCACACGAGAAATTGATTTTTGCATGAGAAATTGTATTTTTTTAAATAAAAAATATTTTTAGTCCAGATTTTATTTTTTTTACAACGGTTTACAATGGTTCATATATAAAGTACACAATTCATATTTTTCAAAAAGTGTAAATGATTTTTCATTTAATTATTTTGTTAAAAAATCAATTTTATCAATTTTTTTGGTTCACAATAGTTCACATGTGTGGCAGTTTGTTTTTTGGTTTACACAATACATATTTTTAAAAGGTTCACAACGGCTCACAATGGTTCACATAATTCTTATTTTTTAAAAATTTTAAATAAAATCTTTTAAATATATTTTAAAAAATTTTAAACGAATTTTACACTCAAAAAATATTTTTTTCAAGGTCGATTTTGACGTTCACAACAGTTTACAAAATGGTATACATTATATTGTATATTATTGTGAACCATTATGAACCATTTTAGATGGTTCACAACGGTTCCCAAAAAAGCACACAATTCATGTTTTTGAATTCTGATATTTTTTTGACATTCACAATAGTTCGCAAAATATTTTACATTCTAAATTTTGAAGTTCACAATAGAGTACAAGTTTTTTACAATAGTTCACACAATCCAAAATTATTTTAAAAGTCTAATTTTTTTTTGAAATATTTAACAAAATTTTCCTTGAAAATATTTTTTAAGCGGTTTTAAGGTTTACAATGGTTCACAACGGTATACATATATTATTGTGAACTATTGTGAGCCAAAAAAATAATAGTTCACATAATGTAATAATATTTTTGGTTTAACAACACCAAATGTGAATAACAAAAATAATTAAAGGACTATTAACAACTTGAAAACAAATTATATTGCTATAAAATTAAAATATGTGTTGATATTTTAAAAAATGGTGATCCAACAATTTACATCCTGCATAATTAGTACTTAAATGTCATGGCCAACCTTGCCATTACCGAGAGCTTTCCTCGGGCTTGAGGCATGCATATATGCAAGCATCCACTCGGGCTGTAATTATAGGCTAGGCACAAGAATGTCACGCTTAGTATTTTATTTTATTATAAAAGTGTAATTTTTTCCAAAGAAAAAAAAATGTTACGGCCTATTTTTTTCAATGTTGTATTCATATAGTTATAAGCAATATAAAGATTTTTACACAATATATATATATAATCAGTGGCAGAGCCAAGAATTTGGGAGAGTGAGAACTGGAGTTACTTTAGCCAAATTTCTTGTTTAGAAATTAAATATTTGAATACATGTAGTAATTATATAACTATTTTTGGACACTCGAATTAAGAGATAACAATTATTTTCGACGTGTCATCATGCCAACTAATTCAAATATTGCACTAAATTTAAGTCAATTGATTCTAATAAAATAAACTTGCAATCACAAAATAATAACAAAATTTAAAAAAACACCCAAATCAATTAAACTAGCAATTAAAAACACACCTAACTAATTCAAAATTATGTTACAATTTTGGTACTAAATAACAAAGGATTATTTCATTTAGGCTATTATATATGATTTTGATCTTTCTAGCTGTTATAGTTTTGGAGGAGGCAAATGATTTTCTATGTAAAAAAACTCTGAGTACAACCCTTCGAAATATCATATGTGCATATGTTTGTGGTTATAAACATCATAGAATTAACATATTTTCAAAAAATATTTCTAGAATCTGAGTAAGAAGACGCATATGAATGTCCTAGAAACATATCTATTTTTTTTTCCAATGATTCTGCTCTAACATAAGTGGGAGGTGAAGCACTGTTTGTTGATAAATCATAAATGCCTATGAATTTCTACAATAATTTTGTATTTAGTACCAAAACTATAACATAATTAATTTTTTAAGTTAATAAACCTGACCCAAATTAAAATAAAAACTGAATCTGAAAATAAAGAAAACAAAAAGCTTGGCTAACTTACCAGGAATGAACAACGTCGGCGGCGGCAACGAGGTGAAGCACAACGACATGGATCAAGCAAGTGTGTCGGCGTGGTGGAACTAGTTCGTGCTTGGAAGAAGGATGGAGTTCTATTATGAGGAGACGAACCACGTTTTGTTAACAATCATTTTATTTTCCTTTTTGATTCTAGTGGGGTGAAATGATTTTTTTTTAATGACAGGGTAAAACGAGATTTAAAATACAAAAAAGGGGCCCCACTTTCCTCTATTGTGCTTCTTCTTCTTCACACCGTCACAACTTAGGTCAACCAAGCTCCAACCGCAACATCAATGGCGGCCTTCCTTGAAGCCCCACTTGATGGGGGCTCTAGAGGAGCTCCTCCGTAGCCAGTAGATGTCCGGACACCCACTAGTCTCTTGGTGCCTCTGCTACTGTATATAATAATAATAATAATAATTACACAAAAATAAGCTTAATACAAAACTTTTTCAAAAAAAGTAGTATTGGTAGGTATCCAGATCGTATACATAGGAAGCATATCCATGATGTATACGTAACACATACAAAGTCGTATTTTTTAAATAAAAATGCATGAATAATGTTTGAAAATAAAATTATTTTGCAATATTTTGTGAAATGAAATAAGAGGACCAACAAGCAAGGCCATAAAAAGATGCACCAAACAAACACATCAAATCGACAGAGCTGGTATCGAATCCCCTATTATTTATTACATCCATATAAATTACATTACAACATGTGAGTCGACTTTTGCAAAACCTCCAAAAATTGTTGCATAAACTTTAATGCAGCGGTTTCGCAGTCGTTGTATCTGACCCTATTACAACAACTTCTCAAAGATTTCACTGCGGGAAAAAAAAAAGTGGCATTAGATTTAGTGCTGATAATTTTACATACGATCCGTTTAAAGGACACGACTTGACATAAAACTAAATAAATTTGGATTTTTTTACAAACGAGTTCGGGTCATAAAATTATCGAATCCGTTTATGACACAAAAAAAAAGGCTTAAATGGGTTTATGACCAGTTTAACATAACCGTGTTAAACGGGTTGACTCATTTACGATACGACTCATTTACAAATCTAATATTTCTTTTATAAAATATTTAATTTATTATTTTTATTATATGTATTGATATATGTATATATATATTGTATTATAAAGGTGCAAGGAAAGAAGATATGAAGATTATTATGGAAAATGGAATTTATTAAAAAAGATTGTGTTATAGTTTATGTTGAAAATTATAACTTTTAATGGATGTTGTAATTTTAGTTATTTTGTATTTGATTTCTTTATTTATAATATTATTATGTTGTTGAATATTATAAATAAATATTTATTTTTTTATTTAAATTTATTTTAATGTTAATAATTGTGTATTTGTACTATAAATAGGTTAAATGTGTTAAATGATTTAAACATGTTAAACGAGTAAAACGGGTTAACTCGTGACACGTGACCTATTAACAATAAATAGATCGTGTCGTGTCAACCCGCCTAAATTTCGTGTCGTGTTCGGGTTGGCATTAAACGGGTTCATATCGAAAATGGATCGACCCATTTAACCCGTTTAAAATTCGGGTTATAAATGAGTTGACCCATTTAGACACGACACGAATTGACATCTCTAATTAAAATATCAAATGACATGATTTAACATCCAGAAAAAATTCTCCAACAAAATAAACTCTTAACTCCAAATTACAGGTTAATTTTTTCTTACAACTGGATAATTGTATGAGCTTTTGCCTTCTTTATCAAGGTACAACGTTTATTTATTAGAATTTATAATTTTGTGATAAATAAATAATTAATAATTTTCATTTACATATTAGAAATTTCCACAACTTCAACAAGGAAAAGTTGCATATTAATAAGGAACATTATTGCACCTTAATAAAAAAGAAGTTGTAAGAGCTACTGTAACCATCCGATTGTAAGAAAAAATTATCACAAATTACCTACCCAAAATGTTTTGAAACAATAAAATGTATTTTCTAATATATTTTCCATGGAACAATCGAATAAGGGAAAAATAGATTTCTAAAATTTATTCCCCAAAAAACCATTTTCCGTTAGACAAACGTAGTCCTAGGAAAGTATATTCTTCCAAGTCAAATTAGAAAAGGATTATTCTGAAATCAAACAAAATGTTTGGACAAACATTGAAATAATTAAAACAATGTGGGCAACATTGCAAAAGATTTTTTTCCTCCTTTTCTCTTTGTTCGGTTGTTCCATTCCGTAGCTTGTAGTTTCATAAAACAACCAACATAACAGCGATCTCTCCGACCACACCCACCAAAATAGAGAGAGAAAGTGAGAGAGAGAGATGATCAAAATTTCATTAAGCAGATCGTTAGATCTATTGTTTTTCGCTTCAATTTCTCTTCAATTCCTTTCAGGTTCGTCTCTCAGATCCCTTCATATCAGTTAGCAATTGGGTTTTTTAATTTTCTTTAATTGTAAATTGTTTATGGTTCAGTTATATGTTTTGCAATGAGGGATGTCAACTTTCCTCTGTTTCTGTGTATGATCCTAATTAGTTTGTTATCGAATGCATAACTGATTAGATTTTGGATTGAATAGATTATTGGGAGCTTTCTGGGTTTATTTATTTTGTTAATTGTTTGTGTATAGGTATTTATGGAGACCCATCAGGACCAAAAATTGGTACAAACGCTGAAACACATGCTAATTCTAGAAGCCACACGGGGTCTAAGGTGGTTTTGATATTACTTGCGGTTTTGGCAATAGGGTTGTTTTCGTTTTTCTTGTTTAAACTTTGGCAGAAGAAGAAAAGGGAAGAGCAGTATGCCCGCCTTTTGAAGCTGTTCGAAGAAGATGATGAACTCGAAGTGGAACTTGGCCTGCGGGATTGAGGATTTTAATTCATTGGAATTTAAGCTTATCGTAGATAAGGTGTGTTACTGAATGAATATAAACTTGTCAGGGAGAATTACTTTAGCATTCCTGAGTTTTACTGATTTTTCTATTCAGTTTCTCAGTTTTGAAAAGTCTTCTATTATATTCTTATTTTCATACAACGTGAGTTCAAAACAGATATTTAACACCTTATTCTTGTATTTGTTTCTTTCAGTTTGCATATAAATATTTTGTGTAGAACCTATAATACTAAGATTAGGTGTTAAATATTTGTTTTGGATTGACGTTGTGTACAAGTATGGACTTAATAGAGAGTTTTTCAAAAATGAAGAATAGAATAAAAAATTATGGTATAACTTAGGACGCTAAAGTAATTGTCCCAACTTGTTATGGCTACCTTATTGGAATTTGGTTATTGAATGTACACTTTTCATAGTATTTTATAGTATTTTTTTTTGCTTTTGTGAACTTTTATATCTTAATTTGGACCTTAAAACTCGTGAGATGTTCTTACCTATGTGCGAACAATTAGATGAATCTAGTATAATTGTCATGTAGCTATGTTATGTTCTCGATCACAGTCATGTTTTAATAATTGAGCATGATATCGATTATCAAGTAAGAGGTATAGTAAATAAAGGTTAGTCTAGTTTGTGCAAGTTTGGCTTTGAATTTATATGCTTTTATTTTGAATAAGGATTTTCAAAGCAAAATTTGAAGAAATTGAAGATGATTTACTTTCCAAAATTATGAGTTTGTAAAAGCTGAGTTGTTGCCATTTGTAGCTTTATGACTTTGTGCAATGACATGATTTGTTGTTCTGAATATATCATGCAGACTTGATGGAGTTTTCATTAGAAAAGCTCTATCCTCTTTGACATTGATTGGAGGCGGCGATACCTTGCATTGAGGTTAGATGTTTTTCAGCACATAGTGTAATATTTGTATTGAAATGTCCAGATGAAAACATTTCATGTACTTGAATCTTCGGTTATGACCGGAAGTTACTATCTTGTATAAGATATATGGGCAGTCTGAGTTCCAGTTTGTATTAAACAAAAAAAAAAAGAGGGTCTTCAGTCATCAGCATGGAAGAAATTTTAGTGTGAAGAATCGAGAACTGTATTTACCCCTTCACTGTTGGAGAGGATGCGATAATGTAACTCTTATTATTGATTTTTTCAAGCCTAGATTCATTATTTTGCCATATGTTTTATGTGAAACCATTTCAGGTCCCACCTTTTTTTTGTTTTTTGCGCATCTTTTCCCAACAATGAATGCATGTGAGCTCCATATTTTCTTTAGTTAGTGTAATCGTTCAATTGCTATTAGTTCATGCTCTAAATGCTACCAGAAAAATTGGGAAAACACTGAAAGATTTTGGCTTTCTTTTTCCTGAATTTTATTTCATGTTGTTCACTTCCAATTGTCCTGGGAACTTCATGCGATTTCTCTTCATCTCAGTTGTGGAAAACCAAGTTCGTATTGCTTTATTAGGATCTTGGTTTTTAATAGTTTGTTGCATCATTGGCTAAACCTTGTTTACTGACATGCTTATTTGTGAAAAGACGTAGCTATCAACAGTGGTAGAGCCACTGAGGGACAAAGGGTGCTTGCGCCTACACTAATACCATTTTAGTACTTTAGTCCCTAAACTTTTTTATTAATTAAGCTTTGAATTTTACATTTTCTCAAAATTTTCACTTACCTCTCATTGCCATTTAACATTTTTTTTGACGATGAAAATGAGAGGTGGGGGCTATCAGTAGGTAGCGTATTCTTACAGGGCATGACCATGCAGGATTAATCTCTTCCCGTTACAAAATGTTCTTAGAGTCATAGCTGACACCCGACAATGGACTTGGGCTCGTGTACGAGTGTAGTCACCGTAGCACCTCATCGAGGACGAACAGTAGAGGTTTGATCAACTCAGCTCTAATGCACGAAGCGGGCCTATGGCAACCAGGACTACCTAGGATTATGCCGCTCCCTCCCAGGATCGAACCCACGATGTGCGAACTGAGGACAACACGTTCTTTACAGCTCGGCTACCTTTTGTTTTAATTCTTTTATGGATTTGTTTAGAGGAAATTACTCCACATCTTCACTTTGAGCATTTAAATTATAGAAATAAAAAACAATTAAAAACCTAACAAAACTACAACACGCTTGGTTAAAAAACAACAAAGATGCTCAGTTGAACAAGATATTTGTGTGCTTGGTTTGTCTTAATTTCCCTTTGTTGGATGTAATTTCGTTTGCCGTGGTTTTAAGTGGGTAAATGGGTTGGTTTTGGGTTGGTAAATGATCAGGTTTTTTATTTGGATGGAATAGAATATATGACATGTTAAATTATATCTGATTAATCAAACTCTTTTAGAGGATGTGGTCTCCATCTGTCAATTTTTGTTGAGTTAGAGTTAATAAGTAAGTTTTTGAAAGTTGAATGGGCTAATAGGTCAAATATGAAGTTCAGGGGGCTAAAAGAATATTAGATGAAAGTTTAGGGGGTTAAATATATGTTTTGTCATATTTTAGTACTGTTGGCATTCATGTCATTAAGACATAACGGAAAAATGTGACCATAGTGGCGGAGCCACTGAGGGCGCACCCCTTGGTCCCTGCACTAATACCATTTTAGTACTTTAGTCCCCACACTTTTTATTAATTAAGCTCTTAATTTTACTTTTTCTTGAAATTCTCACTTACCTCTCATTTTCATTTACCAACTATAGTCTCCTTTAGCATTTGTTTTAAATCTTTTATGGATTTGTTTACAAGGTGTTTATTACGGATTTGTAAAAATTAAACAATTAAATATTTAAAAGTAAAAATATTATAATTTAAATTGTCACATAATTTATTTTTTAGTTCTAATTGTAATTTAATTGTATTTAGTTGATTGATTATAATATTTTGAAGATATAGTTAGTAACTCGGTACCACGAAAATCAATTGAAAACTTTATTTATTTTGATGTCATATATATCGATGAGCAATTTTTTTATATATATCAAGCTGCAGAACCATGATCTTGTCCCTGTTCAGTCGAAATCTTGGCTCGCCACTGTGTGACCAGATTTAACAACATTACATCAAATGAGTTATTAATTCCATTTTCAAAAGTTCAAACTGATAGGTGAACAATAAAGTTCAATGGGCTAAATTACGTTGGATAAAAGTTGAGGGGGCTAAATATGTGTTCCGCCCACTTTTTCCAAAAACATTGCCAAACCATATCTCAGGCACCAACAAGAGGAATGTACTTCCGCAACATTATTTAGCCAAAAAAGAAAATTAAGGAAAAGAAAAACTAGACATAGACTTGCGTGTACAACGTCAAAGACATAATATTGTACATGTTATAACATAATGATTGATGATATAATGGTTCCAAACACAAAGGAGGTGAGTTGAATGAGAATTACCACTTAGGAATTTTCAAGCGAGGTTGAAACTTAAACCAAAGTGGCCGAATTTTTCTTGAATCAGCTTCTCCATTTTCTCAATCATGTCGGGGCTCAAATGATTGCGGAAATCCCCCACTTCTCCTTTCCGAAAAAAGTTGCTGTTTTCAACATCAGCAACACTTTTTCCAGTCTTGTTTACTTCCAAATTCTTCATGCTCTCAAATCCGCAAAAAATTGAAATGTCTTGAATCAACCCTTGTTTCTCTTCTTCTTCAGTGAAAGGAAACCCCAAAAAGTTAGCTAGCTTCTTGATGCACATGACATTATCCTTTTTCAGATCTTCATATTTCAAAACAACACCTTATCAGGTCTCTTAGTGGTGGTCCTCCAGTACCCTAGTATATGATCCCAAAAGGGTCCATGCCCATGAACTCCCCGGCAATAACTCTCAAAGGCTTCGTCTAGTGCACCCAATTCCACTGTACGACTAGGAAGTTTATCAATAAAATTCCACAAAGAAATAAGCTGATCCAAAGGGTTCCTACATATGTAAACAATCTTGTTTTCGGAATCCTTGATTGAACATGGTAGTGAATCATATGAAGCGTGAGTAGCGAAAATTCGGGGTTGAGGAAATATATCAAGATCAGGAAAATGGTCATTCATGCACAAACCGAATTCAAAGAAGGGCACAAGTTGATGACTGTTAGTGGTGAGCAAGGGAGTGTCTTTAAGTGAGTAATGTGAGTGCTTGACAATGGTGAAAGCCAAAGCCTTCAACCAAGTAGTGCCTGATTTTGGGTAGCTGGCCAATATTATATCTGTTTTATATGGTTTGTAGTATTTTTGGAAGAACACTAAGCCTTTAATGAGACTTTCTAAATACCAAATACCTCGATAAAAACGAAGAATACTGCCATTCCAGCTTCTTTCTTTCGGAAGTGTTTGGAGCAAATTTTGTGAAAGGTTTCTTCACTCTTCTTCATCTTCCTTGGTTGAGGGATGCATTTTGGGTGGATTTGTTTTCTCCATGAAAGTGGAACGAAATTGAAATGGAAAGAAATGGACCATAATGAAATCCACAATTCTTTCTGATACTGATTTAATTCCAACTGCTTTTTTTTTATGGTCGAGATTTAATTCCAACACAAGTCAAGGAGATATATTTTAATTCAATTATACTATTTAATATGATTTCTAGCTAATGATCACCTTCACATACGAAACATTAAAATATCAACAAATTAACAATCTCAATTTTTTTTGATAAAGGGGAACCCAATCAACCCGCTATTGGAACGGACCAACCGGTAAATCCTCGAGAGAGCTAGTCCCGGACCGGCCTAGGGCCCCCTACTTATTTCAGGGTTATCGAACGAATCCACAAGCAGGCCTCCGGGCCCGAAGGTAAGGGCGTTATCTAAGTAGCGGCCCAATAAGCATCACACCGCTCGAACTCGCACCTTCCCTTGCCACACTCTTGCTTCTACCACGCGTTTCACCTGCTCCGGGTAACAATCTCAATTTTTTAAAAAAAAATGGAAGCAATAATTTTTTTAAAAAAAATAATCAAAGACAAAAAATGAGCCAAGAGCTAGAATCTATACATATAAAAAAATGATATATTCAACAAGATGATTCGAGTATGGTAATAAAGAAACAACCATTCATGCTAGTCTTCAATCTATTTTCGAACCTAGTTTTGTCTAAAGAAACGAAATGAGACTAGAGTGAGTCTTCAATTACAATCGAAAAAGAAGATAAAACACAACAACTGTTTTGAACTTCTCTTCAAAGTAGATCGAGTCTCCACAATTAAAATCTAAAAAAAAAGGAACAAACAACAAAAATAATCCCAAAATCAAAAACTTAAATCGTTTTTTGGATGGTGAAAGGAAACAAAAATTGTTGTTGTAAATTAAAAAAAAAAACTGAATAAGAAAGTTATAAACCTTCAAGAAGAAGAACAACGAAAAGCAAAGAAAAAACAAAGTATGTTTTTCAAAATGTTAGAGCATCTCCATTGGTGATCTAATGGAGAGACTATTGGACCACCAACAGGGAGAGTCTGAAGACTTGAGAAAGTTTAATCTGCCTTAAACTGTCCTAATTAGTCAGCTGTTGTGGATCTTCCTTGAACCAACGTACTAACAATGATTGATTTTGTAGAATTCTATATGGTCAACCGAAATTACAATTACAAAATTATAGGCATCAACAAAATTTACAGTTGCTGAACAAGAGGATGCTAGGGATGACAGGGTAGGGTATGGGTAAGGTATACCAATACTCTTACCCGTACCCGTAGTTTATGTTATGTACCCATACCTTACCCGTATCCGTGCGAGTGATAAAAATTATTAGCTGTACCCTGCCTATAGGGTATCTGTTTACCCGTAGGGTATCCATTTACTCGTAGTCTAAATTTAATTAATTAACTTAACAAATAATATATTATCAATTTAGAACAATAGATTAAAAAAATATCCGAGATAATATGAAATATTATATTCACACAACATAATAAAAAAGTTATAATTTATAACTAAATATAGTTAATGAAATAGTAATGTGATAAGTTATCACTTGAAATTTCTAAATTGCATTTTCATGGACTTGTCTGAAACTTATTTAGGTTTTGCCTAAACTTTGTTTATATTTTATATTTTTTTAAAATTTCTTTATAACTTGTTTATACGTTATTTATATATTGTTTATAAGTTGTTTATATGTTGTTTATAGGTTGTTTATATGTTATTTATATGTTGTATATATGTATTATATATATATATATATATATGTGTTGTATATATGGTATGTACAAGTTACAAACATAGCATAAACAAGTTATAGAATTAGTACTTGTATATTCTGTATCTCTGTAAAAGATACAAAAGTTACAAACATAGAATCAACAAGTCATAAACATAGTATATACAAGTTACAAACATAATATAAACAAATTGTAATACTAATACTTATATATTATGCATCTTTATAAAAGATATACAAGTTAGAAACATAACATAAACAAATCATAAACATAACATAAACATAGTATATACAAGTTACAAACATAATATAAACAAATTGTAACACTAATACTTATATGTTCTGCATCTTTGTAAAAGATATACAAGTTAGAAACATAATATAAACAAATCATAAAAATAACCTAAACATAGTATATACAAGTTATAAACATAGTATAAACAAGTTATAAAACTAATACTTGTATGTTCTGTATCTCTGTAAAAAGATATATAAGTTACAAACATAGCACAAACAACACCTTAATTTTTGAAAAAAAAAAAGAACAACACTAATAGAATATCAACAACATTCCAACAATATATAAACAAGTGTTGGTAAATTTAAAAATATACATTTGTGAATTTGAAAAAAATTGAAAAGTAAAAATGTAATATGCAAAAGTGGGTAGTACAAAATAAATATTGTAAAGTATCGTAGGTGTATTGTGTAAAAACCAGTATATATAATACATATGTGTATGTATGTGTGTATACATATATATAACATGTATATATAACACATAATATATATATATATATATATATATATATATATATAAGTATACGTAATGTGTGTGTGTGTAAGCATGTATTATATATATGAATATATGTATTATATATATGTAGCGGGTATGGGTAACGGGTATGAATACGAATATTACCCAACGGATAAGGGTATGACTACGGTATTCTTATATCCATACCATACCCATACCTACACAGTAAAATACGGGTATTACCCATACCCAATCAAAGTGAGTAATACCCGCGTTGACTGGGTACGGGTAGGGCCGGTACTCGTCGGGTAGGATATAAATTGTCATCTCTAGAGGACGCCTTATAACAATCCCTGCATGCAAGTCATTTGCATCTCATAGGCAATAGAGCAACAAACCAATACAACATTCGTGTCAATTAAAAAAATTACTTGCTCCATGAGATAAAAAAATCCTTGCGAGGAATTACTTTAGCGTCCCTTAGTTATACTATAATCTCCTATTCAGCCCCTCAGTTTTGAGAAACCTCTTATTAGGTCTCTGCTTGCATACAACGTCAGCCCATAACAGATATTTGACACCTAATTCTAGTATTTGTTTCTTTCAGTTTGCATATAAATGCTCTATGAAGAATCTGTGATACTAAGATTAGGTGTTAAACATATGTTCTAGGTTGACGTTGTGTACAAGTAGGGACCTAATAGGAACCGATGGATTGAATAGGAGATTATGATATAACTTAGGGAAGTTAAAGTAATTGCCCCAAAATCCTTTCCAACAGTACTCTTCAGTCTCCAAGACTTCCAAATCTTTACAAAGACTTCTATAATAAAATTAGGTAACAACGGAAAAATCTCTCAACAACTTTTCACATATTCACGCAAACTCAATGTCCATCAAATTATTTCGGGGGAATTACATTAATGTTCCTAAGGTTTACTATATTCTCTCATTGCATCCCTAAGTTTTGAAAAGGCTCATATTGTGCCCATGCGCTTAAATTGTAAGCCCAATATGGTAATTCAAGAGGGAGATGAATTGGATTGCTTGATAAAATTTAAAACCTTTTTCAATAAACCACAATATTCTTATGGAAACCTTTGAGAAAAATTTCAATCCAGTACACTCAAGCTTAAAGTAAATAAAGAAGATGAAGGGTTAGAAGGAACAAAGCCCAGATTTACAGTGTTGCGGTCTTCCTTGACCTACGTCCATTCCTCAAGCTTTTGCTCGAGAGTTTAGAATCCACAAAACGATCTCCTCAATTTTCGGGTGGAGGGAAGCCTTAACCCTTCTTGTTTTTCAGGTCCACAAGTTGTTGGATCAAGAGTGATCAACATTAAGATCCTTTTATGTTTTGATAATGGACAAAATTGAGTTTCATATTTAAGCATTTAAATATGATAGTTATCGGCTCACTCGAGTAAGGAAGAGTTTCGGGGGTTACAGTATTAACTATCTCACTCGAGTAACAAGAAATTGTAGAGTCGATAATCACACTAGAAGGGGGGTTGAATGGTGTGATTTTAGAAGCTTTGAATTTTCTTCGAGAATGATTGCGGTAAATGAAAGAACATTAAGAACTTATAGTGGTTCGGCCAATTCGATGCCTACATCCATTACCTAAGTATCACCACTTAGGATTTTCACTATCAATCTTCTCAAAGATTACAACTTCACTATCTAGCTAAGTGAGAACTCTTACAAGTTTCTTGATTCCGGTTCAAGAACAAAAACCAACCTAAGGATCTACCCTTGATTCCTCTCACAATCACTCTTTTCAAAGGTGTTTACAAACACT
>CAODLS011083587.1:0-14249 GCA_948243855.1 Flueggea neowawraea | reverse complement strand
TTTTCAAGGATTTCATGTTTGAACGAAATGGGTTTGATCCGAGCTAGGGTTCCAGATTTTGGTAGATTTCTCATCAGATCCGGAGTTGTATCTAATGTATTATGATAGATAGGTGTTAGAAATACATAGATCTGACGTTGGGAGTCAAGATTTGATTATTTGTATTGAGTGGGTCAAGAACTCCGAATTTAGGGATTTGGATTCTTGATGATTTTGGAGTTGTTTGTAGTATCTAAGGCTAGATTCTTGCTTGAGAGGCTAATTGTAGCCAATATGAGTGTTTGATCGATTGGGTATAGATCGAAATGGGAGTTTGGGTATTTTGGCATAAGTTCTCGATGTCATCGAGAGTTAGTCAGTATTTGCATACGCATACATGCATCAGTACCGCCACAATACCACATATTGATATTTGTTATGTCTGTATATGTACAACTCAGTGTGTCTGCCAGCAGAAGCAGCCACCCGAGAGCGATATTTAACTGGATCCACGACTTTGGATACCAGGTGAGTGAAATAACAGCTTCAGACACATAGATTGTGTCTTCAAAATTAAATATGCTATTTTTGATATGTCTGGCAATGACATAAATTGACTAATAAGTATTTGGTTAATTAATAATCTGAGAATGTGATTATTATTAACCAACGTTTTGATATGAAAATCTAAAATATATACGGGTATATATATACAAGAGCATTTTGTAAATAATGAAATAAAGGAAAAGATATTGCATGATTGTATGTGAAATACTATGTATGTATCACACAAACTATGGGGACACCCGGCTACAGGGCTTGTAGCCTTTGGTATACCAATATTTTGTCAAGGCCCTAGTTATCAGGGTAATGGGATGACCGTGTATCCGGCCAGATACACACATTTATTGAGCAGTCAGGTGGCGGAGTCCACACTGCTATATTGATATTGATACTGGTCTCGTACTATGAATCCTTAAATAGATGTATATATTGTCTGAATGCATGTTGAATGATATGAATGCAAACGTTTTGGTAAAACGTATTTCGGAGAATATATTATGTCTATAGTGTGTATACTATATGGTATGTATATGTAAGTGTGCGATATTTTGAAAAAGGATTTCAAACCAATCTTTGTGAGGCACATACGAGCCGGTCTGACGTGTTCTTTCATCACTAAGGAATCTTACCCATTTTTCTTATGTTGTCAATGTTATACTTTTGTTCGCAGGTGACATCTTTTGGACGCACAACATCTGACTTGTACCTCGACCTAGTGAGACGTTTTTGGCTATTGTGAGTGCCCTCATTCAGGACTCGACTTTGCTAGGTCATAGAGCTCCACATCGGGTTACTGTTGGGATATTGAGCTTCATTTTGTATTTTGGAGTTTACTCTGGTAATTTATATTTTCATTGATATTTTTGATATACTATATATATATATATATATATATATATATTAATTAATTTATATACGTTTTTATAAATGTTTTAAATAAATATTTTGATAAGTAGGATAATATATCTGATTACAGAGGTTTGTGCGGGATAGATCGGACTTACACAGATCGTTTACATCGTACGCCGATCACGAATCCGATTATGGGCCGTTACAAATACACTCTATTAAGAATTGAAGTATAAATAGAGGAGTTTACCTGGAACAACGTTGGAAAACAACATATTTCCACCCGCACGAGGAATTTTTCAAATCACATGTTTCTAAATTGCATCCTCCAATTTTCATAACTTTGCGTGTGTGGTCCTTAACTATTTTATCACACGTGTTGTTACTTTATTCCAGATACACAAGGTCCACATTTAATCTATTTTCTATTGTAGATTTTTTTTTTATTGCGTGCTTTTTTTTTCTAAAATTTTATTACGCTTTAATCCCTTACATAATTAGCCTGTTATAGTTTTATGATAGCCAACAATTCTTTCATGTTATTTTGTCTGGAACGATCTGTCACTTATCAGTTGAGAAATTAACACATTAATGAAAAATTTTGATGGAAGCCAACGAATGATAAATTATTAGGCCATACAAATTTGCCAAAATGAAAATTTCGTAACAAATTTATTAATTCACCTAAAATTCATTTTTTTAATTAAATAAGCCTTATTTGATCAAATACTTCTCCAAGAGGTTTAAGAGAAAACCATGGTTTGTTTGACAATATTTTTGGTATGTTCGGGATGATCCACCAAAAGTACCGAATTCTGAAACATTAGATGCAACAGACATTTCCTTCTGAAAGGCCAAGGGCTTATTTCCTTCCCTCTATAAACACAACGTGATTCTTTTTTTTTTTTTAATCAAGAACACAACATTTACACCACCTCTTTTTTCATAGACCCCAAACAAATTATGGTCTAGATACCCTATGAATTTTAAAATTTTCTCCGTACACTTTTCAATGTGACTTTTTACACTTATTCTATGCAATGGCAGATCCACAATTGACCCCATTGGTGGTAGAGGTATCCATACACCACTCCTTTCGCCGCCCACAAACCATAGATCCACCACCCCTTTTCCCTACAATTTTCTTCAACACAGACAGCACAACGACAACGTTTCTTTAACAATTAATAAATCATATATCATGCCTCTATTTCTCATTTTTTTTCCCTAAGCTCTATGCCTCCACCAAATCGTAGAGTTGGCCGCCTGGTCCAGATCGCCACCGTCGTTCCTTACCTTCTTGTTGCCATCGTCTCTTTTCCTTTCATTTGTGCTGTCCCCACGTCTTTTAAGTTCTGGATCCGCCATTGATTTCATGAGCAAACATTTAATGCGGTAGCTTTAATATTTATTATCTTTTCTCTGGTTTTATAGTTGGGTTGCGACTCAATCTTAATCTTCATGCAATTATTTTTTTTTTTTAAATATATCTTTCTTTATTTAATCATTTTTTCCAAAAAAAAAAAACTGATTTACAAACCTACTTAAACCGAATTATTTTCTGTTAAGTTTTTTTTTATTTTCATTTGATTTGATGTTCTTTTATTTTATTTTACCATTATATTATTTTCTATTTGTTTTTCTATCATATTTTATGTTGTGGCCTTTTTAGCTTATTTTTTTGTTTGTATTTGCTTTTCATAGTATTAAACACCAAACAAAAACCTGATATGTAATATTAAAACAAAAAAAAAAACAAAGAGATTTCATCCACAAACGAAAAAATAAATATTGACAAAAAAATATAAAAATAACAGAAAATCAAAAAACCAAAAAAAAACAAATGTTAGTCTCTAGCATAAAAAAACAAAAAAAAACAAAAGTATATAAATGTACTCAGGCCTATTTTTGTAATTTTGATTTTTTCACATAAATTTAACATTTTGATATTTGAGGAATGTATTAGATTATGACTTTTAATAAATTTTGTAATTTTTTTTAAGTGAATGACTTTTACAGACTTTATACATTTTAATGACTTTTGTAAAGTTTATAAATTTGTCAATAACTTTCATAGATTTTATTTTGAAAGATTGTTATAGAGTTTATAAATTTGTCAATAACTTTTATAGACTTTATTTTAAAATATTTTTATAACAATTAAAATTTTTAATTTATCACTATTAAATAAAAAAATGCTTCAGAATTATTTTAAGCAAATACAATTTTCTTTTACAGCTACAATAAATAATTAAAATATTCATTTGATAAATTAAGCATAAAAGTGTAAAAATATAATTTGTTCATACAAAAAAGTCTCATTAACTCCAAATAATTAAACTTAAAACAATGATAAAAAAAATGTCTCAACAAATGGTTCAAAATTCTCTTCTTGATTAACTAGTATAGGTGAAAATGATAAAGTTTTGTTATCTAGTTCAATTGAAAATTCATCTGAATGACATTCATCATCACTATTAATGTTTAAAATATGTAAATATAATGATTTGAACAAAGACAATAAAATAATAGTTTTATAGCTAATCCATTCTTCTTTAATAAAAACTAACATAAAAATAAATACGATTGATAAATATCTCAAAAAAATAATTTGTCACTTACATGAACATTAAAAAATAAATAAAATAGCAAAATATATTAAAAAATAACGATAATAAAATCCACAATAATGTTACTATATTGTACATGTAATATGTAACAAACAAATATAAATATTAACAAAGACATTGTTCGTTCTCAATAAAAAAAGGCCTTTTATAAGGAATCCTAAGTGTAAAACCCTATAAATCTATAAATTTAGCAGTGACCATTTTTCAGAAAAAAATTAATAGCAATTAAAATTCTGCAATAACAATTAAAAGAAATTTATCAACAATTATATATCGTTGAGTTTTTTTTTGTGAATAAACTTAGGATTGGATTGGCCAATTATGCTTTCAACCACTAGTATTGGTTGTGGAATCCATTGTAAGCATGTGCAGCATGACGAAGATTGAAAACTGATACCTCGCAGGAGTATAAGTGGTGGCGAGTGCAGTTTCGTCAAGAGAAGTTGACGCCTACCAAGATGGAGGCAATGACTTTTTAAATTGTTGGAAGTCTGTGAAAGATAATTGTATAGATTTTTTTATTAATATAAATTTAAAAAATATTATTTAAAATATGTAGAAGTTATAGTCCATAAAAATTCATGACTTTTTGAATATGAGTATACTTTTATAAACTCTTTAAAAGTCTTAACTGAATACCTCCTAATTTTTATAGAATTTTCTTAAGTCATTAAGAATAACAATTCAATATATAATCTAATACCTTATAATTTTTTAAATCTATAAAAATCATTAAAAGTCTCACAACATAGACTTATAAAATTGTAAATGTCTCAATTTCTTATAATTTTATTTGTGCGACTATTTTATGTAATTAGCCCCACAACCTATGGTCCTTAAAAGCCCATTATTAAACACCAAGTCCAAACTTCAGGTCTTCTAAACGACACCGAATCTTGCATTCTTGGGTAGTAGTCTTAGCAGGGCCTTCTCGAACTGCCTCCAATATACCAGTAGACATCCTCGCCAACCCAGGTGAAATCCCGGCTAAAGCCTTCTCTTCAGCACTCAATTCACTACCAGTGCTACTTCCAGAGCCACACATCAAGGTCTCATAGTATCCCAGACTTACTGTCATGAACCCAAATTGGGTATAATTCTGCGAATGGTGCATCAACTTGTTGGCCCTTTCCTCTGTTTCCTCCATAAATTAGCGTCGAATTCGTAGCTAATTTGCCTCAAAAGTATTTCGTCGCAATATTTTGATGCTAATTTGCAAATTCTTGTAGTGCGTGTTAATTCTCATTCTTGGGTGCTTAAAGATTATATGGTAGTACTCGGCTTCTTGTTCAAGTATAACAAAATTATTTGATTTTATTCTATAACGTGTATTAATTCACCAGAATAGGACCAAAGATTTTGTTTTGAACTACTAAATACACATGCTCTTTTTCTCTAGAAAAAAAAGATGGTACAAAGAAATTTTGATTTAAAATATGGGGAAAAAGAATGATATACTGAATAATTTATGAAGAAAAAGAATTAGTATTGCAATCCACACATGATTTGTTTACAAACTTTCAAACTACCGGAGTGTTACTGCATGTATTTTCCATTTGCACTGCCTCATTGCAATGAATCTAATTTAATCATCTGGAGGGGCCTGAATGTTTTCTTGGATATGCTCACTTTCAAATGTGAACAGCAGAACAATATTGACACAAACAGAAAACCATTAATCAAAGTTGGATGTTTCACCACAGCATTGTTATTGTTAATTTATCTAGTACTTAAAAAATAAACCATTTTGATGGTTTCTATGCTTAAAATTTATTTGGATCAGCTTGAATAAAACTCTCTGACTACATTGTGGATGTTGCAGATTACAAATTTTGGATTCGGCTTGAAATTAGTTCAATCATTCAAACAAACCAAACTGCATTCGTGGTACGTTCCAAATGATTTGGCTCAATGTAGTAGTCTTGTAGTCATCAGGGCGAGTGAAGCTAATGTCATGGGCACCATTTCTGACATATTCTCCTCTCTTCATAGCTTGCAGGATCTTGATCTATCTTATGATTTTCTCATTGGAACTTTGCCTTCGTCTTTCTCGAATAGTAAAATCCAAAACCTGTGGCTCAGCAGCTATTATTATACGGAGGAGGGATTTTCAGGTACAATTGATGTGTTAGCCTCAATGACACAGTCACGGCAGAAATGTCTCAGTTTTCCAACAAACATGATAGGCACATTGGATGATAATAATTTTTATGACCTCACCGAGAGGACACCTTGTGATCCGGTGGTGACAACGTTTCTCAACATTGCGGATGCTTTACGGTACCTGCTTGTATTGGCTGAAAATTGGCAGGGGGACAATGCTTGCTCTTTTGGGAATTTGATAACCCTTGACACGCAACATAGGGTCATCACTGCAAACCTCGCGAGTCAGAATTTGAACGGAACAATTTCTGACGACTTCTGTGCCCTGATAGATTTAAGAAATTTGATGCAAAATGATAATCACCTCTCAGGGCCAATTCCTGACTGCTTAACAAAGCTGCCTAACCTTCAGACTTTCTATCTTTCCAACAACAATCTCAATGGTACACTCGCGAATTCCTTGTCTTCATTAACTACTCTGAGGAGGATGGAGTTCTTTGCGATATACAAAGCTATGATAATGGTAATGAAAGAAACGTTGTGATCTCAATCAAATTTCTCCGACAGGATACCAATAATTTCAGTGAAGTTAATATACTAGGCAAGGGAGGTTCTGGTGTGGTTTATAAAGGAGAATTGGACGACAGGACTTGCATTGCTGTAAAAAAAATGGAAGCTTCCAAACAAATTCAAGGTTTTCGAGTAGAGAATGAGGTCCTCTCCAGAGAGTGAAGCATAGACGTTTGGTTGCTTTATTGGGTTACTGCAAAAACAGCGACGAGAAAATATTGGTATACGAGTACATGCCACAGGGGACTCTGCGACAACATTTGTTTGAATGGCGAGAACGAGGCTTCCTGCCTCTTACATGGAAGCAGAAAGTTTCAATTGCACTAGACGTGGCACGAGGAGTTGAATATTTGCACAGTTTAGCTCCGGAAACTTTCATTCTTAGAGATCTAAATCCCTCAAATATACTTGGTGATGATATGAGAGCTAAGGTTGCAGATTTTGGTCTGGTTTAAAGAGCTTCTGATGACAGGTACTCTACGGAAACAAGAGTAGTCAGAACATTTGGTTATCTCGCACCAGTTTTATGGTAATTCAATTTATTTACCCGAATCAAACCCCCTTCTTAGTGTTGAAGTTGACTCTAGTGCGAATGAGCTATTAATAGAAGTATTATAATTTGATCCTCTATTTCATGTATTGTTCTATGATTTAGACAAAATATTAAATTCTGAACTCTGAGTTTGGACAGCAACCGGGAAAGTAACAACAAAAGTGGATGTGTATGCATTCGGAGTCATATTAATGGAGATGAGATGAGATGGCTACAGGAAGAAAAGTTGTCAAATCCTTAGCTTGTCTTGTTGAACAATGGACACCTCCTGGCCCCAATACCAAGTAGCTTCTCGTAATGTGCATCATTTTGATGGAAAGACTTTTCAGCAAATTACGCGAGTTGATGAAGATGATTCAACCACTTCAACATTGCAATTTTAATTGAAAAGTCATTCGTTGTATTGCTAATTACTAAATTTTAGGGTTAAATCCTTTGTTGTTATTGAGATATACTGTAATATTTTCTCCGATTCTTAAATTTTGAAAAAACTCATTTGTTCTCCCTGATATTTTTAAAAAACTCATTTACAGTTCTTGAAAAGTTCTTGTGTGGTTCTTATTAAGAACTGCAGAAGATATTTTCAAAACTCAGAGACTATAAAGAAAATTACACTATACATTAAGGATGACAAAGAATTTAACTCAAAATTTTATATACAGATATATACTTAATGTTGCATGAACAATGCATCCAACAAGAACCATTCCATTTAGTACTTAAAACTTGCTAAAATGGTCTCTTTAGTGTAAAAATTTCAAATCGGAGTATCAACCACTACAAGAAATTTTAGTCCATCCATTTCTTTATAAGTAAATTTTGAACTCTGAAAAAGTAGATGCAACAGAGATTTCCTTGTGAAGGACCAAGGGCTTATTTCCTTTCCACTATAAACACAACATGATTCATTACACCGCCTCTTGTTACATGGACACCTAACACAACCTAAGGCCATTAAAAGCCATTATTAACCATCAAGTCCAAACTTCAGTTCTTATAAAACGACACCCGATCTTGCATTCTTGAAAGGGCCTTCTCAAACTGGCTCCATTTCTGCTCCAAAGTTCCAAGATACCCAATAGACATCCTCACTAACCCAGGTGAAATCCCAGCTAAAACCTTCTCCTCAGAATTCAATTCACTACTTGTGCTACTTCCAGAGCAAGACATCAAGGTCTCATAGTAGCCCAAACTCACTGCCATGAACCCGAACTGGGCATAGTTCTGTAAATGATGCATCAATTTGTTGGCCCTTTCCTCTGTTTCCATGTCGACGCAGAGAAGCCCGCCGAACCCGTAACCCTTGTTGGCCATGGATTTCAGGAGTTCGTGTTGCGGGTGGGTTTCGAGACCCGGGTAGATGACTTTCTGGCCGAGTTTCTTGAGTCTGGTGGCATAAGCCATGGCTCTGTTGCAGTGTTCTTTCATCCTCAGACCCAAGTGAGGGATTCTTTCTGAGAGTTCGAATGCTACTTTGGCATTCATTGTAGGGCCTAGAAGCATTAGAGCTCCTTGGTGAAGGTCCATCATTGAGTTCACCAAACTTGCTGGACCACAAACTGCACCTGCAAAATTTTTCCATTAATTGATAGATTAGTGATTGTTATTGTTTTAGATTTGTTTCTACATGTTTTGATTGTTTATTCAAAGTAGAGAAATGACATTCCTAGAAGTAGGCAAACCTAATGAAAGGAAGAAAGTTCAACCACCATTAGCATATTCAGCAATCAGTTCAAGTTACACTATTCTTACAAACTAAACTTACTGGTACAATAAAGTTAAATCATGAAAATGAAAGATACAAATACCAATGACCATACAGAATCAGAAAAATCATATCCGCAAGTAAATGAAAGATAGAATCAGAAGAATGAGCATCTAACTCAAAAATACCAATTAATTTTTCTTGATTTTTTCTTACAAGTCTTTTTATTTTATCTTTTAATAGTTGTGTCGCCTTAGATTTAAACTCAAAATTTAACGTATAAGTTCATATCATAAAAATTATTTTATTTGTTCTCACTAAAAATCGAACCCTTACATCTAATGCTGAAAACAGCTCTAATAATAATGAGCTATAAATCCATTAATTGTTTTTTGCTTGATTTTACTGAAACCATATTAAAAACTGTATTCATCAGTTTAGTTTATCCGGAATAGTTTCATAACCTAACATTAATCTAAGTATATATTAAAATGTAGTACGCAGTTGAGATGACAGACAAGCAGAAGCTTAATCCAAATTCACAGAATCAGATAATTTTAAAAAATAAACAGAAAGATAAGGACAATTCGCATGTGAAGACCAAAAGCAAAAATCACATGCAACTCCAACAACACATACTTAAAATGAGTACAACATAAGGTGACCTAAACCACATAAATTTACACCAAAATATATATATATATATATTTAATCTTTGTCAACAACAAGATATGTCCGCAAACTCAGAGAAACGTCATCATTCATAAGGTGACAAAAATATGGACCCACTCACTCTGAATCCTGTGTTGTGTGTCTTTCGTGGCATCAACAGGAATGTATTATACGACCTTTTTCTTTTCAGCAAAAAAAGAGCATCCATAATTATTTTTTGTCGTAAAATATTCGTTTATTTAATGATAATTAAAAGACATGTCACAACAATAATTGTTAGGAGTAAATAGAGAAATATACTCGTAAAAATATCTGGAGACTTACCGCTCAAACTAGAGAAACGCTAAATCTCAAACCCAAATTGCGCACACGGTATTATACTACCTTATCGATCCCAGAAATAAATATCGTTAGATTCCACCAAGTTTGTGGATCAATCCATGAAATGCCACGTCAAAATCCATTTTCCCGCATTTAGGGAGTTGATATTACTAAATGTGTTCAATCTACTTATAATAAGTATTGAAGTAACCTATTATTAATATTGTTTATATATATACCTTGTTTAACTCTCATCCCTATCTTTTTATAATTTCTGATTCAAGAGTATTTACATAAAAAAATATGTTGTGTTTAGTTAAAAATAATAATTTATGTGTTTTCTGTTTTTTATTCTATTTTTATTTTTTAAAAATTAAAAACATTTTAAAAAAAATTTGTTAATAAAAAATTTTGAATTAATTTTTCATTTTTTCATTTATGTTTTCTATTTTTTAAAAACAATGAATTTTTTTAACTAAATAACCCTTAATGTTTTTAATTAATTAACAATATACAATCTTATACTTTCTTTTGATCAGGAGGTATTTCAACTCTAGTTCAGTCTTTGCCTTTTTTTTTTGGAAAAAATTAGTACCATTCTCACTTTCTTAAATCAGGTATGCGAATTTCCTTTCATTAAAAAGCCGGAGTTTTAAGCCATGACATAGAGATCATCCATAATGCGGACCTACAATGGTCGAAACTCTCCTTGTAAAGACGAGACTAGGCCTAAAACTGTCAGAAAATCCAGATCATCATCTTTAAAGAGCGGTTTGACCCCATGTATAACACGTGAGACATGTCTACTATTATTTAGTCTACCACTTCGATGGTCCGCATTAATCTATATTCATTTTGGAGATATGAGAAGTGATGAGTTAAGATAATTCTTCAATAATACAAAGCACCATTGAACATTAGTTGTCAAAAAACAATCATGAGCTTCAATAGGAAATTAATTCTTAAAAAAGAAATACCTGCAATGATATCAGCTCCACCGCTAATAAACTTTGAGATACTATGAACAACAACATCAGCTCCAAGCCTGGCAGGGGACAGAACCATAGGAGCGAAAGTATTGTCGACAACAACCGTAACACCTTTGTCATGAGCAATTCGACTGAGTTGAGGAATATCGGCAACCGTGAGAGTTGGGTTAGACATGGATTCAAAGTACAAAACCTTAGTCCTGCCTTGAACAATTGCGTTTTTCACCATGTCAATATCACCAATGTCGACGAAGGTTGTGGTGATGTTGCATGCTCTTGGCAGGAAATGGGTCAACAAAGCATGTGTCCCACCATAGAGTGTCCTTGATGCCACCATGTGTCCTCCACTGCTGCATAGTTGAAGTAATACTGATGATATTGCTGACATACCTGCCCCAATAAATTGACCCATTACTATTCAATAATATTTGTCTCTATTGCAACTCTAGAAATCACGTTTGTATTTGAGTTCTTCACTCTTGTCATGAAACTAAAATAAATTGGACAAAATAATTGAATGTTGAAATTATTTATTAGACATTCAATACAAAAAAAACTATTGATTTAGATTCACAAAAAAATCATTGATGCTCTAATTTCGAAAGATTCAGTAGTCTGATGATCATAATGATCATAATATTGCCTTTCATGATTATGATGAAACATTTAATTTTGCAAAGAAATTTTTTTGTCAAAATTTATAATTGTTATTAATCCACGCATGCATGGTCGTATCAAGTGAACCTGGGAGAATAATCAAGAAAATATATAGAGTAAAATTTAAAGGAAATCAGTAACATAGTACGGTACTACATAACAAAATCTGAATTAAAATTTCTTGGCATTAAAATATAGTAACCCTCAGTCAAGGGGATGTGTGTTTTTGTTTTTTCCACAGAATTGATTAACGTTTTCAAGATGACAACGACAGCTTAGAATTTAATCTCATACGTGTTTGGCATGCAATAAACCGAAAATTTATGAAAATATAGTAGCATTCGAATCGAACTCGTCCTTATCAAAAACTAATAAATTAATATTTTATATTAATTTTTTTTCAATTTATTTACCGCTAGCAGTGCAATATGCAGCCTCGGTGCCTTCAAGGGCAGCCATCTGACGGCCAAGATTCAAAACGGTCGGGTTAAAGTGACGGCTGTAAATGAAGAAATCACGGTCAGGACCAAGTTCTCCGGCGAACATCCGCCGCATGGTCTCCGGTTCCATCACCGTGAACGTGGCGGAAGCCTCAATAGACATGTTAACTCCACCATGTTCACCGAACTCGTGGCGGACAGCGGCCAAAGCGGCCGCAGGATCCTCCCAAGCTAGTGCCGGAGACAACATTGATTTCTTGGCGACAACGTAGTCGTTGCCGTCGAAATCGTCCTGCCCTGACCGTTTCTTGCCCGAGAAAACATAGCCGTGAGGATTCTTGGTTTCGGCCATGTTGAGAACTTTTTAAGGACAAGAATTCTGAAGACAGTAAACCTTTAGAAACGCGCTAAAAGAAATGGCGACGAACCCTTTTGTGATTTTTGGCTAAAATGGTAAGAGAGAGAAAAATAAGAGAGGATGAGATAGAGCGAGCCAGAGAGTTGTGGAAGGAAAGGAGTGGAGGGAGAAGTATTTATAGAAAGATGAAGGACGGGAGATATGAAGAAGGTAACGTATCAAATAGATTTGAAAGTGTTAATTATATATTAAGATGGGAAAGAGAGATTTAATGGTTTGGGTTAAGGAAATTAGGGAGGGGGTATGTCTGGAACTAGAAGGATTTGGCTTTATCTTTCATTTTTCATATGGAGATTTGGTTTCATTTTATGGGACCGGAATAGGTTCACGGTTAATTAGCTTAGCCAACCAGAGACGAGTCTGTTAATACCGGTTACGGTTTGCGGTTCAAATTTTAATTTCTCTTTTCTTTTTTCCCATTTCGTTTTGTCTTCACGTTAAACAAATAAAAATTTAAGTTTTAAAAAAACCAATAAACTTGCAGTGAGTCGTGTTCAGTGATAAGGTATTGAAGATTAATTTTTCAATAGAAACCAATAAATAGGAAACAAAATAACCATTAGAGGATGAGTAATGCAAAAAAGAACATGAATCCTTCACTAATGCAAAAAAAAAATGTTCTAACTTTGTCAATTAAATTCAATAAATTATACTTACAAAGATGAATCTTTTGACTGTTTTAAAGAGTCTCCTTCCACATATTATGGAGTTCCATGTTAAAATAACATTTCCAATTGGCCACACAAATTATTCGAACGGAGTAATTCAATATATAGATGTCATTAGGAGCTCAACATTAATATTTTATTACTTTTTCTCTCTTATCTATGTTGATCCAAATATAATCATGTGACTGATAATTGGTTTTATTAATAAATGTTAATGTTGAAGTCGATTTTTTGATTAAGATTGAAGTCATGATTGATAGTTGATGAAATAAAGTCGAAATGGGACGGATTGGAGACGAAAAGGCAACGGAACGGTGTGGCAGTGTATTACACGGCCTGAGACACGGCTGTGTCCAAGGCCGTGACTTTCAACTTGTTACACGACCATGTGAAAATCAACCGTGTCTTGGTGGAGCTTGTTCGTGTCTTACCCAGTTTGTCCGTGTAACCTATTTTGGACGTGATTCCTACTTAGGAAGGGTTCTAATACGTGTTTTAGGATTTTGGGTGGCCTATTTTGGCTAGGGTTTCATTGTATACTATAAATAGGTGGCTTGAGAACAACCTTTGTGGCTTTTGGCCAGTTGTAACCATGAATAACAGAATACTTGTGTTTTGCCCGTGAACGTAGATCGATTATTGATCGAACCACGTAAATCTTGTGTTCTTGTGTGATTGCTATTTGTTTATTCCGCATTCTTCAATCGTCGATTTTCCCTGACAAAGTGGTATCAGAGCCACAAAAGTTTGTTAAAAAACTTTGGGTTCGTTCTGCAGAAAGAAGATGTCTTCGTATAAATTCGATATTGAGAAATTTAATGGGTCGAATGATTTCACGCTGTGAAAGCTGAAGATGAAGGCGATTCTGGTTCAGCAGAAGTGTGAGGAGGCGATTGAAGGTGAAGAGAAATTACCGGTAGAACTGACAGCGGCGCAGAAAGATGAGGCTGTGAAGAGAGCGCATAGTGCAATTCTATTGAGTCTGACGGATGAAGTCTTGAGGGAGGTGGTTCATGAAACTACTGCAGCAAGTTTGTGGAAGAAGCTGAAAAGTAGGTATTAGAAGAGATCCCTATGGAACAAGCTTTATCAGAAAAGGCGACTGCATACTTTGAGGATGTCAGAAGGCAT
>CAODLS011083405.1:0-10111 GCA_948243855.1 Flueggea neowawraea | reverse complement strand
TGTTAACTATACCAGTGAATGGAGATATTGTTTTGGACATGGTTGGCCACTTTAATAAGAAGATTGTCACCCTCTCTAGCTACAATGGGAGGCCCTGGGAGCTTCCCATTTACCGTCACCATGCTCCTGGTGTGGCAGAGACGAGTCACATTTTGCAGCGTGATCTGCAAAATATAAAGTTCAGTAAATAAAATGCACTTAGAAAAGGGTAGTAAGTTTAAAAATAGATATGTAAAAGCATTATAACTTGAACACTAGAGTTGTCTCCAGCACTAAACTGTCCGATTTTTTTCTTTTTTGTCAAAAGAGCATGACAATGCAGAATGTCTACTGCAAAGAACATACATCAAATTTGTAGTGCCTGGTAATGGCAAAAGCAGGTTCTGGATGAAGAGACAACGTGGTGATGAATGAGAAGAGAACTAGTCTCAGAATTGTTGGTGATGGAAGAAAAGAAACAACCATTTTGCCTGTTTTAGAGCTCTTAGAGGAAATATCTCCTCCAACTTGTGAATTCAATTGAGAACTTGGTGTATTATAAAAATTTGTGACTTGAAATATATAGAGAGGTTCTGGATAGTGTTTGGTTGATTAGGTGAGTAATATTGCATTGCAATGGCTTAAAACTATGTAGCAGAAGCTTCATGGCTGTATTATTTTTTTCAGTTTAAGAACAACTCTTAGAGTGCAGTCAAAGCCAAATTTGTTTGCTCTCCTTTCTTTTCAAGTCAAAACCTTTTCTTACTAGAAATTTAAAAAACAATATCAATTTTGTGATCCCTATTGGGTATTATTTACTATCATGCAAAATTTAAGTTGTTGATTTATCTGTTGGTAAATAGGATAAGTACATCGTGTATTGCATTTTTTGTAAACAAAAATAAAGAGATCGGAACGTATTTCTTAAATAATAAGTAAAACAAATGATATGAAATGCCTAAAACACAGATTTCTACTTTTAACAAGCTCGGATTATTATATTTTTGCGTTAATTATACATGGAATCTAATTATAAAGCATACAAATCTAATAAATAATTTAAATAATAATGAGCAATGAATTTAATGAACTAGCTTAAATGGTAATGAACAATTTTGTGTATTGAGGAACTTGAAGTTTATAAGTTCAAGTCTCCTAAAGTTTAAATTTTCCTATAATAAAATAGACATAGGACTTAAACACAATTTATGGTTGAACAATAAAAACATAAAGCATGTTATCCTTATGTAGAGACCATATTAATCTTCTCTGTATATAGTTCAAATTTTATAGAAATGTCCCTAAGGGACGGAAAAAAAAAAACATAAAGCATATAGAGCAATAAGTTAATGAGCAAGCATGTCATGACTGAACGAGCATATCATAAATAATTAGAGAAATTAGTCTGTTAATTTTAGAAACTAGCTAGAGTAATCCATATATTGTTTTACCGTGAGACACTTTTTGGACAACTAGTCATACATAAGCCTTTTGTTATGAAGTCATTGTCAACATTGTAACATACTTGTAATGGCTAAAACTTCGTAGTCATTGTAAGGTAGACAAGTGTTTATATGTTTGTTATTAAATTTGTCATGAAATACAGTTCATAGATGAATAACAGGGAAACCTCACTTGAAGCAATTTTTTCGCAAGCAAACATTGCGGAGACTACCAAACACATACGTTCCAAGGAATGCACACTTGTAAAACAACAATATATATCGTAAGAACCTAAAACGGAATGTGTCGGTGGGTTCTTTTCCCTTCCAACATTTTTTTTACCTCCTGGAAGGTGGTCTAGCGGGAAATAGGAGCAAGGTTCTGAGGCTGGCTCTAGTTCGAGACCCACCTTTGTCTCTCTGGGTGTCTTCGAATATCTCCTTGGGTGTATTCCTGCGGGCTCTCAGCGAGTATCGTAGTGAGTCTCTTTCGGTTACCGCCGAACAAAGTAACATTCTACGGCTGGAAGTATTAGCCTGCATAGTCACGCCCAGCAGGAATACGCCACTACTGGTAGACCTTGACTCTCCTTTTTGCTGACAAAAAAAGTTTTTTTTTTTATGGAACATCGAAATAAAAGCTCAAATTGGCAATATGCCAATATTAGTGGTATTGATGTAGATTATTTTTTGTTACTTAAAATATTGATTTATATTTTTTTTATCAGCCTCTAATGAGAGAGGCAAGAATACTGAAAGGCTAAAGGTTCTCACCTAATGAGCTCGATTTCGAGACTAGTCTTTAGAGGGCCTTGCTTACTGCTGAGTGAGGCAGGACCACGACTCTTGTTTTATATTTTAATTATTTGAAGATAATTACAAATATGGTAATGATATCTAAAATTATAAATAACACCGATATTACTAATGCTTTCTCTGGATTGCTTGATGTTTGGACGTTGAAAAAGGAAAAAAACAAGTCTTTTTTTTTTAATATAAACTTAATTCTATATTTTAATGTAGCACAATTACAAATTTTAATTCATTTTGAAAATAGGTAAGGAGCCCCATTATATATTGATCTAATTGATCATAAATAGGTAAGTAGTTAATATTCCCTCTACTACGTCGGCGCACATGGGAATTCTTGTAGGAGTGTGTTGCAAAGCTATCCAAGCGTAGTGGGAAAAAAGTTGCTTACCTAGTTTTTGTGAATGGTGTTACCTATTTATACAATAAATAGCCAATATATTTTTTTTTTGAAACTATAAATAGTCAATAGATAATACATAACAAAAGTATTATTAGGTTAATTTAACCTAAGGTCATTGAATTTTGTAACTCAGTTCAATTCAGTCATAAAACTGGAAATTTGTTCAAAACAACCACTGAACTTTACTAGAAAGTTCAGGATAGTCACTATAATCTTTTTTGTCATCGGAGTACAAGAAATGACCGACATGTCATCAATTTTATACATGTGTATGCCACGTGTCATCAATTTTTTACATATGTATAACACGTGGACAAGAATAAGAATTAAAAATTGTAATAAGCTCGGTCACCATTATATGTTCTTGTTCTTCTTCTTCTTCTTCTTCTTCTTCTCTCTCTCTCTCCCCCCTCGCTTAGTTCTTCATCTCTCTTCTTGTCGTGGGTCTCTTCTCATCCCCCATATCCGACGACAGAAACCACAACGATGGCGTGATGAGCAAATGGTAGATGATGATGATGGTGGAGCAAGTTCTGATGGAGACGAGTGTTCTGGGTTAATAATAATGTGAGTTATAATTTCATGGAAAATTATGCAAGAAGAGGAGAAAGATGTTCATGTCAAATTTATATTTTTTCCATGTTATTTCTAGAGTGTCTTGGTTCGAGTCTCTTGAATATGGAGAAATCAGAATAAAGATCTAGTCTTTTGTCAAGTATGTTGATTATTCTTGTGTGGTTTGTGGTGGGAATAACAAAAGCTGAATGTGTGAGTGGATGAGAAAATTTAAATTGTTATGCTTTTCATCTATGTTTGTAGTGTTAAGATTCTAATCTAAGGAGTGAGGTTAGAATTTTGATTGAAATAAATCTGAGTTGCATCGGTAATTTAGCTTGGATTGTTGTGTTCTTAATGTGTTCTAAGTTCTCGACTTTTATTTGTAATTCTTTTTTTTTTTAATTTTTTGATCTTAAGATATTAGAATTTGAGAATTTTTAAGTGTTTTAAAAAATTTAATGTGTTTAGAATTGTTTACTTGGCAAATGGCAGGTTTAGAAAGCACATCGCCATCTCATATTTTCGTTGTTAGATTTCATGAAAAAAAGGCCAAAATGACTTTTTTTTGGAAAAATTAAAAAAGTTCAGTGACCATCTTGAACGAAATCTCCATTTTGTGACCGAGTTGAACTGATTTGAATTGTTGAGTGACCGTGGGTAAAATTAACCCAATATTGTGAGAATACTGACAAACTATATATTTTTCTTTTGTCATGCAAAACACAAAATATGATATTATTCTTTCAAAGCATCAACAACTAAGGTTGTATATAAGAATGGATTGAAATACATGTCAGATTCAGAATACCAAATGAAATCGTCAGTGCTTGGAAGAGCATGAGGGGCATAAGAGAGGCATAGAGCCACAATCGACGAAAAAGAAAACAATTATAGTATTTCAATTCATCTATAAAATCTTTTCACTATTACAAATATAAATTTATCAATCTATAATATAGATATTGTAGTGTCATACTCCCACATCGCCTAGAAGTTGAGGTCAAGGGTCGCTTATAAGCACCTTTCTCCCTCAAACCACTGATGCGCCTTTTCAGGGACAAAATCATGAGGGTCCATGAGCCCAGAGCAAACAATACCTCAGTGGATGGGCCTAGCGCGCGGACATGGTCCACAATAATTGGCGTCGTCTGTGGAGACCCAAGCAAAAAGCTGTCGGACTAAAAGTTGTGTTCCTAAGCCCATTACCCTTGACTGGGGGACTATTATAGTGTCATGCTCCCACATCGCTTAGGAGTCGAGGCCAAGAGTTGCTTATAAGTACCTTCCTCCCTCAAATCAATGAGGCGCCTTTTTAGAGACAAAATCGTGAGGGCATATGAGCCTTGAATGAACAATACCTCAGTGGATGGGTCTAGCGCGCAGACATGGTTCACAACAATTGGCAATTGTTGTTGCCTGGAACAACAATGAAGTCGAATGATCTTCAAGTCTTCACGTAAATCTGCAAAATTAACAAAGTTAGAGGCCGAGGATTGATCCCCCGATTGCACTCCGATGCCTAAGTCGGTAGACTATTTAACATAGTTTTGGAAATTCTTTTAGTAGTGAAAACGTACCTCTCTGTGAGATGGGTGAATTTTATTTATAGAGTGAGAGGGGAGACTTGATGAGCTGAGGAAGGATCTTTCTTTGAATTTCAAACGTAATAATATCAGCACTTTAAATCCCTTAAGATCTACTCTCATTCTATTTTTAATCCACATGCAATTAATGTGATGTTTGAAGAAGTCTTGTAGAAGATGAGCTCTCATTCTTGGGCTCGACTTGTTACTCTTAGATGTAGATTTTTTCTTAATGGGCCTTTGATTCAAGCCACATCAATTACTCCCACTCCTATTTTTTGGGTTTTCTAAAGGTAGGAGTAATTTTTTGCTCACAGTAAATAAAAGTATTTCGCGAGCTTTAGCAATTGTTGGAATGTTATACCAATAAGGACCTTTTTGAGTAGTTTTTATGTCGTCAGGAGAACTTTCCAAGTTCTGTAAATTTGAGGGACCTATTGGGTAATTGTGCGATTTGGATATCCATTCACTGCAGCATCACAATTCATGTAAACCACTACTACTGCTACGCACTGCACAATCTGATCTGTGGCAAGTACTTATCCAATTTTAGTTCCAAACCTTTAACCATGCGTTCCCATTTCTCTGTCATTATTTTTTCACTCTATTTTTTCAGAGCTGCACGTCTTCTCTTCTCATTATCTTTGGCAACCAAGCTTTTCAATTGGCAGCCATATATTTCTCCTCATGCTAGTTGAAAACCATACCATTCTCTTCTTTTATATGTGTCAACGCCATTGTATTGGAGATTTCTTCCATCCGTGGCTTCATGTAACAGTCTATTTTGTAATTTTAATGGGTTCCCATGTGAAAGCTTCAATCTTCCTTCGTTGTCTCCGTCCAATAAATTCTTTTAATCCCTAGTTTGTTCTGTCATCTTTGAGATTTTGAAAACTTTGAGTCCTTAGGCCCCTTTTCTTTTATTCTCGACTCGGCTCTGCGGTTGCGACTTGGTAAGACTTCAATCATGTTTTTTGATTTTGTTTGCACATTGAACAACCGATGATATTCCGTTGTTGTTATTCTCCTCTCTTTTTTTTTTTATTAGCAGAATGAAGTGCTATCAAGCAAAGATTCATACTTTGTCCCTATTTGTTGGTTTTGTTTGCAGGAGAGTGAGGAGACTCTTGGAGCAAAGAGAGATCTTCCTTGGAAAAGGTTAATCCTTTTTTCCTCTATTCTTTTTTTTTCTTCTTCTTTTCTTCTTGTTGATTTCAGGATGCTGTGATGTGATGATGGTGGTGAGATGTTAAAAAGGCATGATTTTTGTTGCTGCCAACCAAGAAGATAGAGGATTGCAGTGGGGAGGAGCCGCCAATATCAGCGGTTGAAAATGCTTTGACTGTGATCCGTAATCGCAGGTGCATGCTAATTCGGCTGGTGGTGGCACTCAACACATCCATTTGTTGCGGGTTCAAATCCCATCAGCGACATCAATTTTACAGATTTTCAGAGGAAGCTCAGGCCCTCACACGTTGGTCCAGTCTCTCTTTGCGGCCTCATACGAGTCTGGCCAGCCTGGATTCCATCCCAGTGACGCTCAACGGGCTCAGACAGTTAGCGGCCAACTAATGGTCCTCCAGCCCACGGCCCAGCTCTGCTCTCAGGGCCTCAGCCTAGTTCAGCTCCTTCGGCACAAATGAGCTTCCAAGCTTGCAGCTCTTCCAGGCCAATAGCCCAAATCCGCTCTTTCAGGCCTGTTGTCCATGCCTTCGGCCCAGCTCATCCAAACAGATACAAGACCCTGTTTAGGCTCTTCCAGGCCAGTAGCCCAAATCCGCTTCTTCAGGCCCGCCTGTCCGGTTTCGCTTCATCAGACTAATGGCCCAGTTTGTCTACTTCAGGTTGTGGCTCAATTCAATTTCTTCAGGCCCACGGCCTAATTGTGTCCTCCAGATCAGATTGTAGCCCAGTTCATTTTGACTTTTTCAGGCCCATATGCAAAGTGATTATAGTTCAACCCAAATACATCCATTGAAGCTTAAAGTTATTGTGCAAATGCCTTCAAGAAATGCTTTATCATATGCCATCGCCTCACCACGATTCAGCCCACTAATTTATTCATATATATGTTTTTGTTTTGTGTATTTGCAGGTCTAGTGGATGGTGATTAGAGGGTGCAGAGCGATAGGTTCTAGCAAATTTTGATGAGGCTTGCACATATTGAATGATATGGGCCCTGCACCAACATGACATGTCATTCAATCTTTGAAAACAATGACCTTAGCTAAACCACAATTACATGGGCGAACAACATGGTTCTTGCATCAGTATTTTTGACATGTTCGCTCCTTGACGACGGTGGAGGACGATCGATTGGGCGAACAACATGGTCTCTGCATCAGCATTTTTGACATGTTGTTTGCCCCTTAATGATGGTTGAGGACGATCTATTGGGCGAACAACCTGGTCTCTACATCAACATTTTTAACATGTTGTTCGCTCCTTGATGACGGTGGAGGACGATCTATTAGGCGAACAATATGGTCCCTGTATCAACATTTTTGACATGTTGTTCTCTCCTTGACAACGGTGGAGGACGATCAATTGAGCGAACAACATGGTCCCCGCATCAACATTTTGACATGTTGTTCATCTTTTTAAAGACTAAGTGGAGGCGAGAGATTGTGTTAGTGATATGGGCCCTGCATCAACAATATTGACAAGTCACTAACACTTTAAACAATTTTGACATGGGTCCGACATCACCAAGTTTGACATGTCATTCAATCTGTCTCGACCCTAGGGAAACGACAATTACATGAGCAGACAACATGAGCCCTGCATCAACAATTTTGACATGTTGTTCGCTTTTTCATGGGAGTAAACGCTCTTTGATCTATTTGATGACGATGGAGGCGAACACCACTCTTTCATGACAGTGGAGGTTTCTTAACGACAATAGAAGCGAACAATATGGGCCTTGCATAAAACATTGGACATGTTGTTCGTATTTTTAAAGACAAGCCAAGTGGAGGCGACGAGATTGTGTCAGTGATGGAAGCAACAACATGGGACCTGCATCAATAATCCTTGACATGTCGCTCGCCTTTGAGCACGACGGTGGATCCTCGCTCTTTTTAATTTTGGAGTTGTTTGCTCATGAACCGTCACATCCACCTATTTTACAGTTTTGATGCTTGACTTGTCATAATGCCTCATATGAGTCTTCTTTCATTTCTTTTTGGATTTTCGCACGTTGAATCCTTTGGGAAGTTTTTTACTCGTGGATCTTCATTGTTGATTTCTTACTTTGCAAAGTGTAGATCTTCACTGACAAAGTTTGATTTTCATGTGCCTCGACAGTTCATTTTTTCTATGGACGTGCATTCAAATATTCTTGAATGCTCAATCTCAAAGTGGACCGTCTACACTCACGATTTCCTCAAATTTAATTCTTAAAACTAGCTGTATTTTGGCGAATTTCAATGGTGCGCAAGAATCAAACTACCAAGCCAACTGAGGGATGTATGAGACCATCCCGACTCCATTATATCTTTTTATGACATAGACAGAATAAGGGATGCCTATTCTTTTCCTCTTAGTTGGATAGTTGAAACGACTGCATTGCATGACAATCTTCAATGCCTCGCTTTTGTCATCGAGGATTCTTTCGCCATACATGAATTCACCATGCGACTGGGTTTAAGATTTTCTCTTCCCAGATTTTCGTGTCTTTTTCTTAACGAAAATAATTTGGTGACATTCCAACTTCACCCCAAAGGGCGAATCTAATGCCTTTTCATGTCATCTCCTTCTTGGGGGTTCCACGTTTGTTTCAATGTGTCTTTCAAATTAATGAATTTGGGGGACCCTCACGATTAAAAAAGTGTCTCAAGTCGAACTCTTCATAAATAATGTTCATTCGCCTCCATTCTAGGATGCTCCTCTAGAATGGTGTTGGCAGAGAAGGATAATTTTTGGTGAACGTGGGCGGCCTTAACCCAAAGATGATGATGGCGGTGAACGTGGGTTGCCTTAACTCGAAGATGATGATGGTGGCGATGAGAAAATTGAGGCGTTAAATGCTTTACATGAAGAGATCGTGCAATGTCATGTTGATTGCTCCCTAGTCACTTAATTGTGTATTTTCTCAAGCTAAGTGATCCCTGCGAATTTCGTTAATACCGCCATTAATATCACCATTGATGATTGATGCTCTTCCTATGGATTTCTTTTTCAATACATTTTTCTTGGAATGTTAACATGTGTCTTGCCGTATGTTTCAATTTTGCCATGACAAGTCCATATTTGTCACAAGGATTTCTATTTGTCGTTTGCTTCGATTACGCTGTGACAAGTCTCCATTTTCCACAAGGATTTCTACTTGTTAATTACATCGTGACAAGTCCCCGTTTACTACAAGGATTTCTACTTGTTGATTACATCGCGACTACTTGTTGTATGCATTACATGTGCATACATCGTGACAAGTCCTCATTCTTGCTGTACTTTTTCATTGATTACCGCTTGCATTCATGACAAGTCCTCCACAAGGAATTCTACTTGTCATATGTCTTAAGGACATTCTGTTTGCATGCTTTTGTGATGAGTCCCTGATTTCACTGGAAGGATTTCTACTCATAATCTGCGTTTTACAAACCCTTACTTTGGAAATTACCGTGTGCATTCATGACAAGTTCCTTCAAGGATTTTTACTTGTCACATGTCTTAACAGCTTTTTAGTTTGCATGCTTTTGTGATGAGCCCCCCATTTCACTAGAAGGTTTTTTACTCATCATCTGCATTTTGCAAACTCTTCTTCAGAAATGACCATGTGCATTCATGACAAGTCCTTTTAAGGATTTCTACTTGTCATATGTCTTAACGGTTTTTTTAATTGCATGCTTTCGTGATGAGTCCCCCAGATTGCTGGAAGATTTTCTACTCATCATCTGCATTTTGCAAACCCTTCCTTTGGGAATTACCGTGTGCATTCATGACAAATCCCTTCAAGGATTTTTACTTGTCACATGTCTTAACGGCTTTTTAGTTTGCATGCTTTTGTGATGAGTCCCCCATTTCGTTGGAAGGTTTTCTACTCATCATCTGTATTTTCCAAACTCTTTTGGGCGGCAGTGGTGTTGAGTTGATAATCACACTAGAAGGGGGGTTGAATAGTGTGATATTAAGAGCTTTGATTTTTCTTCGAGAATAATTGCGGTAAATGAAAGAACACCAAGAACTTATAGTGTTTCGGCCAACTCGATGCCTACATCCACTATCTAAGTATAACCACTTAGGATTTCCACTATCAATCTTCACAAAGATTACAACTTTACTTTCTAGCTAAGTGAGAACTCTTACAAGTTTCTTGATTCCGGTTCAAGAACAAA
>CAODLS011083391.1:0-12590 GCA_948243855.1 Flueggea neowawraea | reverse complement strand
CGTAAGAAATGCAAGCTTCTTCGGCTTTGGTGAGGGCATAGCCAGAGGCGGAGCTCCTAGGGCTCGTTTGGCTGTGTACAAAGTTTGCTGGGGCAAGAATTTTGATGGGAAGTGTGCGGAAGCTGACATAATGGCTGCGTTTGATGATGCTTTGCACGACGGAGTGAACGTGATATCGGCCTCATTTGGTGCCAACCCTCCTTTACTTCCATTCTTTGTTTCGAGTGCTGACATTGGTGCCTACCATGCAATGCAACTTGGGGTTCCTGTGGTGTTTTCCGCTGGAAATGCTGGACCTGATCCTGGTTTGGTTCAAAATGTTGCACCTTGGACCATGTGTGTGGCTGCTTCCTCCATTGATCGAATGTTCCCAACCCAGATTTTACTTGACACCAATCTGTCCCTCATGGTATAACTTAATTGATTGGTGATTATCAATTGAGCTGGACATGAGTCAGTATTGAATCAACATTAATTTGTATTGTGTGATGATATTTCAGGGAGAAAGCATAATAAATAATGCTATCAGAGGAAGATTGGCCAGCGCCACCACTTATCTTCTTGATGGGTATATAATTTCGCTAGCTCTTGTTGTTTCGAATATACGCATGATTTAAAGATTTTTAATTCGACTTTTTCTATTGATTGATATATAATTATTGGTCAGGAATTCAGCGAAAATGATATTTGATTTCTCTTACTGATGTAGATCTTCTAGATTTCTTAAATATCAAGTATTTAGTATGTTGCCTCCGTGTTCATTTCTTAGTTATTAAGAATTAGCTCTTACTGATGTAGATCTTCTAGATTTCTTAAATATCAAGCATTTAATATGTTGCCTCCGTGTTCAATTCTTAGCTATTAAGAATTAGCTATGTGCTTGTCTCGTAGCCCCCACAATTTTCTTGTTTTGTCTCAGGGACTTCGTAACTTATTCATTTTGTTTCTTTGCTTTTTCTTGTTTTTCATGTATTATTTCTCTATTTTCAATTTTGCTTAACATTTCATGAATATCTGGTGAAGCTATCAATATACTGATGTTCTTAACTTTCAAGCTGGCGAATTCTTCACTTCAGCTCTAAGCAGTGCACCGGCTCAGCAGAGGGAAGTGAAATCCCAACAAACAGGAGAGAATCTTTGGAGACTCTTTTGTTACAAGACCAAGTATGAGCATAATAGCCTCATCCAACCAGCTTAAGAATGCTATTGCGCACTCTTTCGCATACTGTCCACCATTACTGGCAAAAATTCGATACTGTCATGAGACCTGTTTTCGCTGGTGGCAGAGGTTTCGTACCTTGCTCCCCTACTGACGATGATACACAGCAATGGCAGTGAACAACTTATTTTACGGGAGAAGAAAAGAAATACAACCACTAATTTTATGCAACTTGTAGGTAGGTCAAGTAATCGGCTTTTGGTGTGAACCTGTTAATAGAAAGAGATTTCAAGAGTGAGGTCAGGTGGTGACCCCATTTTCTTGTTGGGCTTGCTGAGCTTGTAACCTGATAATGTTTTTGCTTTTCTGGGGTGATTCTTGATTTTGTTCATATGGTTTGCTGAGTGAGAGTGAATTCCAGAGCGTACATAGTTCTGCAAATGCATACCTATAGTGGATTTTTTGTAATTAACATTCTATTTTATGAAGTGTTTCCATTTTTTTTATTGCAACACTACTTTTTGTTCCTCATTGTTGGAGTCACTCAGCCAATTTCAGGTTTCAAAACCTTCAATCTCAGAAATTTAGAGCCACGGAGTCTTTTTTGACAAAACTAAGGTTTCCATTGCTTAATCAATCATGGAAAACATTGTTTGATTGCTTCTTCTTTGTTTTATACAATCACGATTCAGAATGCTCATAGAAATCTTTTAAGTGGACACAGTCGCTAGACTGATAAGAGCAATCACACACATACAGCAGAGGAAACCCAACCTGAACTCTCCAGACATTCTTCTTCTTCTGCCGCAACATCCCCTACAAAATGAGGGAGAAAAAGAAAGTCACATCATTATAGACTCGAAAGCTACAAAATCCGCAGCAACTTATGTAAAAGTGGGTTCTTCAAACAAAAACTCATTCTATGCAGCTTTCGAGGCATTGAAGGACTGATAATTTTTTAATAGTTAACGTGCATAAATACAAGATAAATGCCGGAGATAGATTCACAAAGGAGAAACTATTCATATCCCGACAATAAGGCTGAACACGAATTTTAGAAATATATGAACTGAATTGAATATTCAACTAAAAAAGAATTGTTAAGTTTTAACTTTCTCCGAACCAAAATTTTCATTTGATTTGGATCTGGATTTTAAGCAATATCCAAACCGAACCGAATCGAAAAAAAATATAAATATATAGAGAGAGACTAACAATTAATTATATATAATCATAGGTGTACATAATATTTTATGTTGGTGGGTTTGATTATGTGCTTAACAATTAACATATGATGGATGAGATTTATTTTGTCTTTGATATTGTTGAATTAATTAGTGTGTAATTTGAAATCTTATGTTATGTAGGTTAATATTTTGTAGTTCAATTTGTTTTTGGATTTAATCTTTAGTGTAGAGTTACTTTTATGTTAGTTTAATTTGTTTGTAGATTTAATATTATGTTATAAAATTTATTTGTATTTATAAAAGTTTGATTGAATGTGTTTGTTTTTGGAAAAAAGTCCAAAGAACTGAACTAGAACCATCCCGGTTTCTCCGTCCAGAAAGACCCCAGAAGAACCGAACTGTTTTGTCCCAAAATTTCTGATCTTTCGGCTTTTCAATTTTGTTCCGGTTCTTGAAAAATAGAAAAACTGAAATTTCGGGTCGATTCCAATTCTTAGATCAGATCTGATTTTGAACCAGCCTATGATCGCCCCTACTCGACACTCTTCTTGTATTAGCTTCTTATAATAGTATTTTTAATTCAAATTTTCTCTATTATTTGCATTAAAATTTAAAGCTCATCTACTTTTCTTTCTCATTAATTATTATTCTATTACTAATTCAAAAAAAAAGTGCAGAGGAGTGAATAGTAATTTCATATTTTTAAAGAGTAAATATTCATTCCTTTAATTCTTTATGGATTTTTTAATAAAATAATAATTGATACATTAAATAAATAAAGTGTTTTACAAATATCAACATAAATTAATGTACAAAGTAGAATAAAAAATATATTTTTTAAGATGATTGATGAGGAGTCTGTTGATCATGTTAGAGCATGTCTAAATGACTTTTGGACATACTCTTCAAAATATATTATATTTTTATTATTTATGTATTAATTTATTTTGAAAGTAATGTATTGAGAGAAAATATATTAAAAAGTGAATATTTTATTGAGGAATTAGATAATTAGTATTAAAAAATAAATAATATATTTTTAATTTTATTAAAGAACTATAACACTAAATAAAATTTTAATTAATTTATTAATAAAATATTAAAAAAGAATTAAATTGTAAATAATGTTAGAGTCTAAAATATTATAATTTAAGGATTTTATAATTTAAGGAGCATGTACAAGGAGGCCATTGTAGAGCATATTTATTTTAAGGGGCATGTACAAAGAGGCTATTGTAGAGCATATTAAAGCATAACCAACATATTTCTTATTACGCTCGCTATAATATTATATTTAATTTAATTTTTGTTTAATATTTATTTTGAAATTTGAAATCAATTTACTTGTTTTTCTATAATTAATATTTAATTACCAAAATAAAATCAAAGAAATAGAGAAATGAATGAATATTGCCTCTATATAAATATAGAGCTAATATTCACTTATCTCTCTATTTTTTGAATTTGACAATAAAATATTAGTAAAATATTCAAATACAACTTATATATACAAGTTTTAAAATAAATTTAAACAAATAATGAGATAAAATATATTGATTTAGAAAGTCAAATTTATAGAATTTATTGGGATACTCTAAAAGCATCGTCAAGAGTCTTTCTAGAATCAAAATATATTATTTAATTTAAATTTTTTATTATTTATTTAAAAATTTAAATTTGACTTATTTTTTTATTTTATTTATTAATATTTTATTTTTACTTGTTTCACGACAACTTGGACGATGTTGCCACATCAGATGGAATCTAACAACTGTGGGTCATTGTGTCGACGTGGCATAATCGGGTAGTTACTTTGTATCCCACCAATCTAGACAGAAGCGAAGATGATGAGGACGATTGACTAACTTAAAGACGTGTGACTACATTCCCATGTGTATCCTCATGTGTTAGCTGCCAACGTCCTTACCAATCCGTTCCAAAGGCTTCGTACCTCGTTCTTCACTCCCACCACAAACTACTGACATTCTAGACGCTAAAGTAGCCTGAAGTTCTTTTAAAAAATTTCGATCCATAGAAAAGGAGATACCTTTCTGAGTTTCTTTTTTCCGATAAGTCCTTTTCCGAGTATTTTGCGAGTATTATCTGCTAATAATAATGGCAGCTTCTTTGAGAAGATATGGAAGAAGGTTATTTCCTTCGGTATCCAATAAGAGCGATTTCTCGACTACATCTTGTGAAGGGAAGATCATTCAGCAGCAGCAGCAGCAACAGCTGCAAGAAGGTGGGAAATCATTAAACCTCTACTCGGCTATCAATCAAGCTCTCCATATTGCCTTGGAAACCGATCCTCGGTGCGTTTCTATCAATACCCACTTCGTATTTTTAATGTTTATTCATGTTTTCCGAATTTCAATCGAAGGCCGAGTTCATGCTTTTAAAAGATAGGTCTTTCGGTTTAGTTAAAGTTGATGCCTTTTGCAATTAGAGCATTAAAAAGCTTATGAGCATTTATCTGGCAGGAACTGGATTGTTATGAAATGAATTTCTCAGTATTTGGCTTGCTGAAGTGTGAAATTGATGTTTGCATAGCTCTATTTCAACTTATTGGAGTCCAAAGATGCTTACCTAAAGATGATTGAGGAATTTTTTTTTTTTTTTAATTTAAGACGATTGAGGAGTTTGATGGCAATGTTCATGTCATACTTAATTCCTAATAGATGAGAGTAACAAATCGTTTCATAAAACCTTCTTATGTTTGATACATTTATGTGTTCCTCTTCTGATGAGTCGAGGCATTTTTATTGAAAAATATTTGTCCAGAGTTTCTCTGATCAATAATACCAGTTCCTTATAGTTTGTAGTGGTGACTATAGCTGTAGATATAAGTTCCAATAAGAGTTCTTTCGATATTGGCAGTGATCTCCGAACCATATCTTCAAACCCAATTGATTTGACAGTGTTTCTCTCTATCAATCACTTGCTCCATTTATATCAAAGGTGAAATGGGGCGTGTTTTTGAAATATGATTTTGGCTAGTTTCATCATGCATATGGTCTAATGAGTACGCTGTTTATGAGCATCAACTTTTTGTTTACTCCTCACAGTTCATATGTTTTTGGAGAAGATGTGAGCTTTGGGGGGGTATTCCGCTGCACGACTGGATTGGCTGAGCGTTTTGGCAAACATAGGGTTTTCAACACTCCCCTTTGTGAACAGGTATTTCATTCTGTTTCTTTTTGACAGATATTTCATTTTGTTGCTTTCCTAACTTTCTGTACAATTTTATATATATATATATATATATATAAATACAGTTTATATTTATGGAAATCAATAAAAGAGTCTTCATTCTCAGCAGAGTGCTGCTTTCAGAAAACACATGTTCTTATGTATTAATCAATCTTTCAAAGAAGTGTGTTATGCATGCTAATGTTACTACTGACATGTTCTCATAGGGCATTGTTGGATTTGGCATTGGTCTGGCTGCAATGGTGAGCATAAATTTTGTCTCCAACCATCAACCATACACACACATTTATTTCTGATCCGATGTGTAAGGATATGATCATTATTTTCATCTAACTTGACAGGGAAACCGAGCAATTGCAGAAATTCAGTTTGCTGATTATATCTTCCCTGCTTTTGATCAGGCAAGTATTTCCCTGTGCTGACTTTTATTGTCATCCCATTTTCACATTAAGTTGACAAAATTTCACTCAGTAGATAGTTAATGAGGCTGCAAAGTTCAGATACCGTAGTGGGAATCAATTTAACTGTGGAGGTAATTTCTTTCTTTCTTTCATTCTTTTTTTTTTCTTAATGCAGTTTTTGATTAACTTCTGTTTCCTTTTTTTTTTCTTTCTTGTACACCACATCATCAACGTCACTCCACTGATTTTTAAGCTTGATTCACACCCCAGGTTTAACAATTAGGGCGCCTTATGGAGCTGTGGGCCATGGTGGACATTATCACTCACAATCCCCTGAAGCTTTCTTCTGTCATGTTCCCGGTATCAAAGTATAATTCAAACCCTACTCCTTGTGCTACTTCGTTGTATTTTCAATGTTCTTGTTCATTCTTTAGAAGAAAAAAAGGTTGATGGTGATTAATTTTGGAATTCTTTAGCAACGAATACCCAAATGATAATTGAATGCAGATTTTGTAAGAAGTATTGTTTTCGACAGTGTGAAATTCCTGTCCGTGTATTGACTTATATGGTCCCCAAAATTCAAACTTCTATACTATTGCAGGTGGTATTCCTCGAAGCCCCCGGCAAGCAAAAGGTTTATTATTGTCATGCATACGTGATCCAAATCCAATTGTCTTTTTTGAACCTAAGGTATTATTCTCAATCTGATCAGATTAGATGTCTAATTAGGATGTAATCTACAGGTTAGTTACTGTTCAAAAAAATCTACAGGTTAGTTACTTTTTTGAGATTCATATATGATGTTTCTTGAATTTCAGTGGCTTTACCGTTTAGCAGTAGAACAGGTGCCAGAACATGATTATATGTTGCCTTTCTCAGAGGCAGAGGTTTGCTTCTTCTAGCTATTGCAATTTCATGGAATACTTGAGATTCAGAATTTGAAGAAAATTGCAAATTTCATAACCAGGTGATCCGACAAGGCAGTGATATAACTCTTGTGGGCTGGGGAGCGCAGCTGTCTATTATGAAACAAGCCTGTATTGAAGCTCAGAAGGTAAAAGCTTTTATTGATACGTAGTATTTGAGTTGGGCCAAAATTTTCCTTTTTTTACTGCATCACTCAAAAAGTGGTGAAGGTATATATAATGTATGTATGACAATTGGACTGTCAACATCACTATTCCTGGAATGTATAGTTTCGACTGTTTTGTTTGGATATCTTGCTTGATGCTTGTGTGTGTGTTTTCCATATCCTTATTTAGAGCCTGTAAAACAATGCAGGATGGAATTTCTTGTGAACTAATAGATCTAAAGACTCTGATACCATGGGATGAAGAAACAGCGGAAGCTTCTGTCAGAAAGACTGGGAGACTCCTTGTAAGTATTGATTTGTACCTCTTCAATTGTGTGTTTGTCCATATCTGATTGACTATATCATTTTGATGTGTCTTTGTAGATTAGTCATGAAGCTCCAGTTACAGGAGGTTTTGGGGCTGAAATTGCTGCATCTATCGTTGAACGATGCTTCTTAAGGGTAAGGATTAACAGATGGCTCAGAAAGACTCATTTCGTTGATCCATGCTAGTAATACATGCGCGAGGTGAAATTGGTAATAGTTCAGTTGTTTGGTAGAAGGTGATTGATTGATTGAAGTTGTGACACGGTTCGGTTTGCAGCTAGAAGCTCCAGTGAGCAGAGTTTGTGGTCTGGATACTGCCTTCCCCCTTGTATTTGAACCCTTCTACATGCCAACCAAGAACAAGGCAAGTCATCATCTATGTATATATGTTCGTAAGTAGAGAGTATTATTTCCTGTGCTTGCAGTTTTACTGATGCCGTGGCATCTTTGAATGCAGATACTGGACGCAATCAAGCTTACGGTAAATTATCAGGACGTTGCACACGCCTCCTTTCTGCCATGTACAATACATGGATCCCATTCAACTTCTTTCTTTAATTTTCCGTATGTAGAATATTATTAACATATAATAATTGATCAACGAACATATGTGTCATCTTCACATTACTCCAAGTGTGCTAAAGGTCGTCAACTTTGTCATAGATTAAATTCGTCATTTCTCATTCTGAAATTAATAAGCTCTTGGAAGCTGGTTGCACGGTGACATGTTCACAGAACAAACTGGTAGAATCCTATTTTCAAAGTGAAGAAACCAATCAAGTTAGGCCTCAGAGATCTTGGTGGATAAGAATCATCAGATAGAACTTACAGCGCTATCAAGAGTAGCAAACATTAATATCACATCACCGGCCCTAACATTTCCTCAAAACAAATCAAAAGAAAATATGCATGGTTTTGTTTAAAACAGGAGAGAGATGGGAAAAAGCAAAGCATGAGGGAGAAGAGAGTCAGAAGTAGCTGGTTGTCTCTAATCACAGCAAAATCAGTGGGAATCCGTCTAATTTCTTTCATCATCCTCAACCCTTCATCCCATCATGCTCTTTCAAGTAATAAAACTTGTTCGATCGATAGAAAAAGAAAATACATGTATATCTGCCTTGTCACCGAGAATTCCTAGGAGCAGAGCAGGAAACTTGGAGCTAAAGGCAGAGGATATGCACAAGGAAATGCATATCAACCACGTTATTCTGGCCTGACGATAGATCCTTGGTCCATTCTAACTTGCACCAAGCAATTGCAATATCAGGCTTCACCTTTCACTTCCATTAATCAAACAAAAAAGAAATCAATGACAATAAGAGTGTAGCCGCAATATCCAAACTTTCTCCTTCCTCAACCTACTACCACCTCTTCTGCTTCCCGTGTGACATATATCTATATAGTGAGAGATTGGGAGGAGCAGAGCAGCCTCTTCCATGGGATGCGCATAAGGTGGATCTACAATCGTCGGAACCATAATGGGCTCGCTTACATGGGCTAACGATGGTGTGTTGGGCTTTTTAATGTGGGAATTACCTGGGGTACTTCCCTGGCCAAACTGTGCCTTCGTTTCATTTTGGGCCTTTTACACGATAACATTGGTCAAAATTTGATGTTACAGATTATTAGCCATTTATAACATCATAATATTATCTGTAATATCACACCCGACCGAACATAAATTTTAAATTATATCCTTAAGCATTTGTACATATATTATTTATATATTGATATTTTTTATTTATGAGTATTATATATATTTGTATGTTGTATATATATTATATATGCAAGTTACACACATGTCATAAATAAGTTAAAAAATTTTATAAAATATATACAAGTTAGAAAAATAGTATAAATAAATCATGAATATAGTATATACAAGATACAAATATAGTATAAATAAATTATAAACATGATATAAATAAGTTATAAAACTCTATAAAAGATATATAAATTACAAATATAGAATAAACATGGCATAAACGTAGTATATACAAGTTACAAACATATCATAAACAAGTTATAAAACTACTACTTGTATATTCTGCATCTCTGTAAAAGACATACAAATTACAAAGAAGTCATAAATAATACCCTATTTTTTAAAAATAGAACATTAATAGAATATCAACAGTATTCCAACATCATATAAGTAACAGTTAGTAAATTTGAAAATACGTATTTTGTAAATTTGAAAATATAGAAAAGTGAAAATGTAATATGCAAAAGTGAGTACTACAAAATAAATATTGTAAGTATTAAAGGTCTATTATGTAAAAACCACTTTTGTTATCACATTCATGATTTACATTTTAAAGATTGTATTTGAAAAATGTGATCAGGATCCCAATCATTTGGGCATATATGTATCTAATTTAACTGATTATGTTTATTCCTTATTTATTTTTCAAGATTTATATTCCATTTTTTTTAAATCTTTAGTGTTATGTTCTTGTTGAGTGGGATACACATCAACAATATAACACATTGATGTTTCAACATCGACACCCCTACACGTATTTAATTCACACTCTCTTTGCCACCTAAGCAAAAAATTCATTAGTCCAGATGTTTTAAACGAGTTCAAGGGGTATATACGTTCAATATTCGAAAAGTTCAGGGTGTCATTAGAAGAAAACTTACAAATTTGGAGGATAAATTATGTATTAGGCCAAATTTGTTCTAAACTGTGAATAATACAAAAAAAATTATAAGATTATACATAATAAGTTAACACATAACTATATATAAGCATAAATAATAACCTACCAGTTATCGACAAATAATAATTTTTTTTTCAAAGTTCTTTTTTTCTTGGCTATGGTGATCATTGATTGCACATGGACCACTGAACCCAAACACATCTATATGAATTAAAAAAAATAAATTGGTCAAAAAATTAAATAATTATTAAAATTGTACAATCTAAATATTGAAAACGGATCATAATTCAAAACCTCAATCCAAAGCCTCTTAATCACACAATCTAAATTTTAAAATTAACATAATAATCATCATCTAATATAGAATACGTTAGTAAAATAAAAAACAAAAAACCATAATTTATCTTACCAACAAAATTAAAATTCTTCTCGTTACTTTACAAATCACTCAATGAAACGAAATCATAATGCAAAACATCTCTTTTGATATTCGTTTTACTTTCATTTACTATCGAAAAACAGGTGAGTAATAATTCAATTTTTTTCATTTACATTCGCATATGAAAGGTAAACCTCTTTTATAACACCATTAGCAATAGTGTAAGTGTTTTCTTCTGAAAGGTCTAATGAAATTTGTCGACAACATTATTCAACATCACAGCTTGTATTTTTGTTCCCTACAACATACACAATACAATAAAAATTAAAAAAATAAATTTAGGACATTAAATTAATTTCAACATTTAAAATTAATTAATGTGTACTAACCTCATTATCCACCAAAATAAGTTTTAGTTGTTTGCTACTTCCATTGATAGTGGAATAATATTTTATCATGCCAACATGGATAACTATAGCTTCAATACGTATTTTTTAATAATATTTTAAGTTTTTTAATACGTTTAATGTGCGAATTTTCAATAATAACTTTTGACATTTTTTAACTTGCAATCGCAGCAAAGACAATGTTAAACGTAATACATGAATTTTGAAAGGTACAAAAACTAATTCACAAATATTGCAACAACAATACAATTATGTTAGTGGGCATGCAATCACTAATGTTAAGGGTAATACATGAATTTTAAAAGCTACAAAAACTGATTCACAAATGTTGCAACAACAATACAACAACGCTGGTGGACAAAAGAGAGTAATATATGAAAGAAATTACTATCGATGCATGAAAGCTACGGCGATATTCAAGTGCTGCAACCGGATAGTAACACATGTGAGGTATTTATACGGAGACAAACCTCAGCACAAACAACTAGAATTCTTGTTAACGTGATATAACATGAATTCTTGTTTACATGGTTCTCAATTTAATTTTGAAGTGATGGATTAGTTCTAAAATTCCATACCTAAGCTAGAATTCTTGTTAACGTGATGGATTTAATAACATATCTATTAACGTGAATTCAACATTCTTACCTAATGTGATGGATTTAACGTGATGTTATTTCTTATTTGACATAATTCTTATTTTTTAATTAATTTGAGTATTAGTAAAAGACTCAAAAGTATTTATGAATAAAAAGGAGGGATAAAAATGTTTAAAATTTTTTTCTCCACAATTATATATGTTATTGTTATTATGATATTGAGCATTTATTTCGGTCGAAAATTTTGGATTTAATTTTGTGGCCTTTTTATCTTCTTCTAAGGCCTTTTTTTGGAGTCAATTATTGCTTTTCTTGCTTCCGTTTTAGTCTCCTATTTTCTCTCCTTATTTTAAACTTATTGCCAAATCACCTAGCCTAAGTCTGTTGAGAAATGTGATTACTTTGCCTTTTTTTTTGTCAGAAAAGTAAGAAATTTGAAAGATATATTGTTTTGTAATATATTTAGTAAACTTGTCTATATTTGTTGAATCCCCCTCTTTAATCCCCTCTATTGTGTTATCCATGAACATATACATCGAGTGACCGTTAGCCATAATGCAAGGATACGAATATTTCTTCCACAATAGAATACTTTCCGAATGGAATGTATATACCATACAACCCATGTTTCTCAGATACAAGTCTCGCTGTTCAAAATCAACCTCAACATTACAACATATATACATATATATATTTATATATAAGTTCTGCACTGTTTCCAGTACCAATATCCACCCGCTGCCTACGCAAAGCCAACTGCCTGAATGACTTTGTCCAAGGCATTATGTAACACACAAACTAAACAGAGGCGGAAGTGTATCGACTCTATGGAGCTTTAAAGAGATAATCTTTCACAAAATTCCCCAGTGCATCTTTCCAATGGTCTAGAGGTAGACAAAACACCATTTTCAGATTGCATTATGCTTCTTCTACTTTCTTCTCGGCATTTGACACCTGCTCGCTCCCTTTTTCTGAGAGGTCCTTCACAAATGTCCTTAGACAACCATTTATTATGCGTGGCGCTGCCCCGTCACAGAATCGCTTAGCAAGGTCAACCGCCTTCATCCATAGACAAAAACAATAACCAATATCAGAACTGAGTAGACATACACAGGTCAGAAGTCAAGGATCTGAAGAATAAACTAAAGAAAGTCTGGTAACAAAAAAAAATAAAAGGATAAGG
>CAODLS011083308.1:0-10960 GCA_948243855.1 Flueggea neowawraea | reverse complement strand
TGAACTTTAAATATAAACATAGTCAAGAAACACAGGCTAATTATAATTAAGCTATCAAATATCCATCATTGTGTAAAAGAAGATAATTACTAAACCTGCCGACACCCACCAGACATTTTGGGTTTATGGCGCTTCATCAATAGCACAAGTAGGCCATTAAATCACGTCACACACACTTGAATCGATTGGTCCTGACAAATATGCACCCTTTAGTAACAATTTAGTCGAATTAACACTACATAGTACATATGTATGTATATATTTGGAACACACATATAATAAACATACGCATGTGTGTTAGAATGAATTCTATGGCTCATGACCTTCCCTTGCTCCTACCAAGACCGGTAGACCACCTCGGAAAGTGGCGGTGAGGCCCGGAGAGAAACGTGGTGTGTGATAAACCATCGCTAATTCTATATGGAAACGTCGCAGCAATGAAAGAGCGACACATTTAAGCTCCATCAATGCCATTTCCTTCCCCAAACAGACCCTAAGTCCAGCTTGAAAAACCGGGTAACTAAAAGGGTTTTCAGAAAAGAACACACCATCTTTCAGCCACCTTTCAGGCTTGAATTCCAAGCAATCTTGACCCCAAATTTCCTGCATCCGACCCATTGCATAAGGGTGGTAAGTAACCCTATTGCCTCTCTTCACACAACTCCCATCAGGTAACACATCATCTGCTTCACAGAACTTGGAATCGAATTGAATTGGAGGGTAAAGTCTCATACTCTCATAAACCGCAGCTTGTAAGTAATGAAGTTGTTGGATTTTTTCAAAGCATGTAGCCTCCTGGTTCGGACCAAGAATTCTATCTGCCTCCATCCGAATGGCTGATCCAACTTCTGGGTGCTTTGCTAGTAGCCAGAAGAAGCTAGTAAGTGCCGAAGCAACCGTGTCGCGGCCGGCGAGAAGGAAACTGATCACAATATCTCGCAAGTACTTGTCATCGTTGACGGTTCGCATAAAGCCAGATAAAAGATCTTTGTGAGCTAAGTAACCCATTTTTCGCCTTTGCCTTATCACTTCTTGTGCTACAACATTGATTTTCTTGATTGCTTCTTTCATCTTCTTCTCTGTGCCTATATTTAACCTCTTTTTGGTCTTCCAAACAAGAGGGGAAACGTTCATGGCTCTTTCGGCGGAGAATTTTGATGCCAAATCGAAAGCAAGAGCGAAATCAGACATCGGTAGAGTCAGTTCCAAGCATCTGGGGTCTAGACCGAAAGAGAACCGGCATATACTATCGAACGAAAATCTTTTAAACACGTCTTGTAGATCCAAAACAGCTTCCTTGTTGCCTGAAACCGACAACAACAGTGGAGTAAGTCGGTGATCAATCTCGTCCTGGACGATTTCAAATGCATATGATCTTATAGAGGCCTTGCCAAGCTCAAGACTGGCCATTTTTCTTTGAAACTTCCATAAGTCACCGTCAACGTTGAATATATCACGACCCAGAAAGTCAACTAAGATGGCAGAGAAAGGCTTCCCCTTTGGGAAGTTATCGAGTCTGGTTTTGAGAATATACTCGACGTTTGTGGGGTTTGCTGTGACGGTGTTGCCAAGAATGTGTATATGGATTGTTCTGGTCTCAGAGTTCCTCAAAAGATGAGTATACCAATCACAAAGATTGTCAAAATTTTTGGTCCAACTTAAGGTGAGATAAGCATTGCATATCTCACAGTTGCACCAAAGCTTTAGCTTCAGTAGGTAAATCAACAGAGAAAAAAGAGAGAAGATGGTGATGGTGAAGCAAAAGAAGCCATGAAGAGTGAGGGAAGCTTCAATTATCTCCATTAATGGATAAGGTAAAGATGGTGTAGAAGAGAGAAAAAGGAAAATGTAAAGATAGGCCAATGAGAGATGATGAGGAGAGCAATTGAAAGACAAGAGTGTGTGTAATTAATGTGGCTTGTATTTATTCAGTCCTCAAAATGAAATAATGTAGTCTTTTACAATGAGAAACTGATTGATTATGAGAAATCGGGAATAGGGGAAGGGATTTACGTTGTTGATATTGATTCCCACATATTTATTATGTGATAAATATTGATTTAATAACGTGATTCAGAATTAACATGTCACACATAAATTTAATTACTTGAATTAGTGTCATTTAACAAATCAATATAATTAAATCACTATTTGACATCTTGTAAAAAAAAATACTATTTGATAGTAAATTCTTAGTTTAGCCTTTTAAATATATATGTTACAACAAATTCTACTCAAATTATTTCACAAAAAAGCATGCAATACTATTCATCTTTGTTATTCAAATATAACTAAGAAAAATTCTTATTTAAATTTAGTGTATGTTATCACATATGTATCAAATTAATTAATATTTTTTATGTGTATTAATAAACTCATTAACTAATTAATTAAAAACCTACTAATAAGCATATTAAATATTAGTTTGTTCGGTGCATATGCACATTTGAGGAAGGAAGAATTTTCCTTATCTAGGATGACGTTATCATGAAATACTAATGATTTATTATATCTAATGAAGAAGTAAGAGTATTTTGGCAGGGAATAGGAGGAGTGACGTGGCATTCTATGTTGATAGAAGGGACAAGTGGTGATTAATTAATATATAAAAAATATAGCACAAGCCACCGTGTGATAAAAGACAAAATAAAATATGTATAAAATTAATAATGGAGGCAGCTTATGCGTCATCTAAGCTGTGTAACTCACCAAGTATTGACGCACGTGCTCTTATTCTTATCCGCACCAACAACTTGCTTCACTATGCGCAACATTGATCAAACTATTTTGAAATGCAAAATAGTGCCAGCCACAACAAAATTCTTCGTTCATATGAAATTTAAGGCGACCCTCACATGAAATTTCTCCAATTAGTGCTTAATTCTGATAACCTACAAAAGTTGGTGATCACTATTAATTTTATTTGGAAATGCAAGTATGAATTTAGTAAATAAACTTATAATTCATTAATTCTCAAGTTGTCACTCATGTTAAAAGAGTAAGAGTTGTTTAATTTTAGTAAGAGTGTTCAATGTGAAAGAATGTATATAAATACGAATTTGCTAAAATTTTGAGAATAACTAAATATTTTGTACTAAAATTGAGGTTTGTCTTTACTACGTAATACTGTATAAGTTTCATATGCGAATAATGCATATGCCAATTCCACAAAGTTAATAATCTATAATTCTATCTTATAAAAGACAATATATATGTATATATATATATATGTGCCACATTTTAACAAACAACATTTGAAAAATCGCTTTTGTCACAGCTAGCAGATTTGATTTCTTGTCCTTTTTATATTCAATCGGTTAGGTTGTCATATTCTTAAATAAAAATGGCTTTGAAACTTGGAGAACTGATGAAGGTCATGGGGACTGTAGTTAATTACCTCGTCTGTCCTTCCAGTTAATGTGCATAAAATGGTTTGTGAAGGTCATGAGTGGTACCTTGTCAAAAAGAGAAAGTCACACCCAGTGGCGGATCACCAAATACTCACATTGCACCACTTTCAAGTATAAATATTTTTCACATGTAAATCTTGTGGAGGCGAGTAAATATAATTTGGTGAGCATGATTTATATCTTCACTAATGCTATATATATATATATATTTTTTTTTTTTTTTCAAAAATGTTGAAACTATTTCTTGAAAAGTCACCATTTTACTTAAATTAACAATACTAGTTTTTTTTGGATAAGTTTATAAACAATAATTAGTTAAGGATAAGAAATTATTAATAAGGATGTATCAGATTTCCATGATCGTCTAACATAGCGAAACCGTAGCTGGCTTCTTCCTTGATTCATATAATACACCAAATGTAATGCTAACTAGGGATCGTAGAGGCAGCTCATATATAGCATCGAGCCTCTCGGATTCCCCACATTTACAAAATTAAAAGGTTCCTCTCTATATATATATATATATAAGAAAAAGTGGAAAAAGATGAATGTACTAAAAAATGAGAAAATTAAAATTAAATTTTTAATTGTTTCAGCTCAAGTTCAACCAACGAAACAAACCGGCCGAAATAAGATTAGTATTTGTTAAATTGGATCAACAAGCCGGACAGACATTTAGGATACACGATCAAATATTGGGACATGAGAGTGACGAAACACACTTGTTTGTTGGAAGGATGGAGTCTCTAATGGCGCATAGCCATTTCAACAAAGCAGCATGGTCCCCTCAACTGGCGGGGACGACATCCCATGCATGCTTTCATTGCTGTCGATGCTCTCTTTAATGAAAATTTTATTTTCTTTTATATAAAGAAGATGTAATCATTTTATCTCTTGGAGCTAGCTCGGTTTAGGATCCGATTATTAGTCAGCGTAATCGAATTGTCTTCCACCAAAATTGAAGAGGAAATTCACAAGGAAGTGAGCGATCTCTGCATGAAGGCTTTTCGAATTTGGGCAGTTGGATCGCAATTGGGTATTTTACCCAAAGAGTGACAAGAAAATTTCAATGGAGGCATTTGAAGAGCAACATCATGGATGATTTAGTGATGACTATGTGACTTTCTGTCATGATCCTCGGCTTAGGTTCGACATGGGTATTTTTTATCTAGGTTTTCTTTATAAGCTGGACTATCCCTATAGTCCCTTTTTTTTCTTAGGTTCCTTTTTTCTTGAACTTGTTTCTTTACTTTGGACCTTTTTCTTGAACTTGTTTCTTTACTTTGGACCTTACTCCATAAAATCTTGAGGACATAACTTATAAGAAACTGTAAAACAAGTTAGTTATAATAAGATATAAGAAACTGTAAAAAAAGTTAGTTATAATAAGATTTGAGTACATTTGACTTCCAATTTTACAATTCACATATTTAACCACTTAGCTTCTAGTGGCAAAATATAGCCATTTTAAAAATTAAAATGTAAACATCTTCTGATCCTTTAAATAAATTAGTCTTATGTGTACGTGTGTTGTATGTTATTAAAATTTTTTATTCATAATTTAATTATTTTTTAATATAAATTATACCTTTAAATGTTGGTAGTCAATTTTTATCGCATAAAATAAGAAACAAAATAAAATTATATAATGAAAAACTTAATCAAATATGTTCAATTTTTTTGATAACTCAAATATGTGTTTTAATACATTACATATAACGATATTATTACGTTACATGATTGTAATACAAATTCTAATATCATGGAGATAAATATTTATCTTTATCTAACACCTATTTAATTTTCAAATTCATTTAAAATTATTTGATAAAATTATCAAATACTTATTAAGGAGATAAACGATATGTTGGATTTGGAATTGAATTATTTGGCTTTTAACGAAATAATTAAAAATGAATTGAAAAAGAAATAAAAGTGTTCAAAAAAAATTTCCCAACATTTATATTTGTTATAATTATGATATGGTAATTATGATATTTTTTTATAGAATTCAAATTCATATTCTTTAATAAACAAATTCGCTCAACACATCCATTCTACCGCAGAATCAACAATTTGTTGCTATCCCTTATCTTTAAGTTACAGTCGATTACCATGATATCTTTCCACTAACATCTCCTCAACTTGAAAAAACACGTGGTCTTTTTTATTCTGTTTCTTTTCAACAAAGTTTTATGGGTTGAATATATCTCAATTCAAAATGATTCGATTGGACTTGAACGGCTCACTTCGTTCAACTTTCTAATAAGTTAATTATTGAGAAGTTAATTATTATGAAGTAATTTATTGAAAAATAACTTAAAAATGTGTTTGTTTAGCATATTGAATTATTGAAAAGTACAACTTATTTTATTTGCTTTAAAAACTATATTTTTCAAGAAGTTAGTTGAAAAAAAATAATATCCTTATTTTTATTATATTTAAATTAATAATATAAAAAAATTAAATAAAAAATATTTATTTTTATTACATAACATATTTTTTCTTATGAGAAATAAAACTACAGTTATTTTTTCACACAATTTTATAATGAAGATTATTTTTAAAATTTGACAAAAAATATTTATTTAATTAATGAAAATATTTCATATAAAACATATTTTGAAAATCCTAAAAATATAAAATATTTTTTTATAACTTATATAAAATTGAAATTTATTTATAAAATAATTTATTAAATTTTATTATTGAAATAATTTATAAAATTTTAAAAACAAATAAAAAATTATAAATAAATAATATTTTAAGGATATATTGGTAAAATGTTTGGCTGGTTACTAAGGAAGTTGGATTTGTCGACCCGTCACTCAGGAAATTACTTCTGAGGTCAAAGGGAAGTCAAGTACTTGATTTCTCGGGAAGTTCAACTTTTTTTAGTCTACCAAGCAAAAGACATTTACTTACTTCCCGAGAAATAATATTTTTCCCTTTTCTGACACCCAATCAAGTAAGCGCTAAATTATTGCAAGGTTGGAGCATCAGTAATGTCCACAATGACGCGTAATGTTATTGTTTCTAGTGTGTACTTCCAGCTAGTGCTAGGCACGGGTCGGCCCATGTCGGGCTAGAAGGGATTTTTCCAGCCCGAAAATATGGGTTAGGCTCGATTGAGAGGGCTAGATGCCCACCCCAGGCCCGCCCATCCAAAAGGGTGGGCTAGGCCAAGCCGACCCGTTGGTCAAATTTTTTTTATAAAAAATATTAATATTCTACTTTTTTTTATCAAAATATAATATAACATATTTTTATTATATAAATTATATTTTAATAAATATTAAAAAATTCTTAAATTTATAATTGATATTATTTTTATTAATTCATAGCATATAATACATCAAATTAATATTAATATACTATATATTATATATAAAAAATATAAAAAAATTATATATATTATATATATTCGGGCCGGACCGGACTGCGGACTATTTTATAAGCTCAAACCCGGCCCTATTTTATTTTTCAAAAATTCGAACCGGCTCACGGACCAGAATATAGCGACCTAACCAGACCCACGAACTAGGCCGAAATGCCTAGCCCTACTTCCAGCTTGCTCTACCAACGTTGGAACGAACATTTTATGCCTGATTTCTCCCACCCAAATCGCGCATATATATGCATTTACTATCATTATTCTCTGCTTTAGCGTCGAATAAAAAAATTTAAAGCCCAAAAGGAAATCGTTTTAAATCATATAATCCTGGATATCTAAAATGAAGTGCATATTCTATTATCATATAGTACCAATTTAACCTTTTCTCTTCATATCTTTACTCTTTCACATGAAAATTGGTTTTATAATTACATAAAATACGTCAGCCATCATATGAATATGAAGCTAAGCTAGGGCAACAACGACAGTAATTGAAAAAAATAATAATTGTTTGTCTTGTTTATGGATTCAACTTAATTAAGTCAAATCCTAATTGAACGAGTGATAAATATGAGTTCTACATATATTGTAGAGAAATCCTTCTAGCATCACTATAAAAATGCATTTAAACCCTAATTAGGATTAAACACTATATTATTTGTAGCCATCAAAATACACCAGTCACCCTAGAGAGAAATGAGGCGGTCGTCAGCCTCCATAGCCAAGGAGAAAGAAATTGTTCTTTCTCCATCTGCTTGTGACTTTTGCATTCGTGTGGATCTTCATGTGGCACATAAAAGGCGAAATTAGTTTATATTATTATCGTCATTGATCAACAAAAGTGATTTGCATGCAATGTTAGTATATAATTAGATTCTCTTTTGCTTCCGCTTATTTTTTTCACTGCATGCATCGAGGTTAATAACTCGAACTATTTATTAGTTTTCGATTCATTCAGTTATTTGTTTGTTGCATGTGATACCAACTAGCCATGTAACACGTCGGTTTCATAAAGAGATCATTAGCTTAAATATTTGATCTCTAATGATTATTATTTGTGCCTAAAGAAATAATGCAATGTATCATATCAAGCTAATTACTATTACTGACAATGTTCGGCATGTATTGTAGACCACATAGGACTCTTTTTGAGTACATAAAATCACATGTATATACACCTTGTAACCCTAATTATTTGAGACTAATGAAATATACTTTACTGCTGCCGTATTCTTGAGTTTTCAAAAACCTTTTTTTCTCGCCCATTGGAGGTACGTACAACTGAAGCATACATGTAAAGCAGATAACAGCAGCAAAATCGCTTAAACATATTTTCTTTTATGAGTCATTTTGTTTCCTTACTCTCATGAATTACAAGTACATTGGTTATATGCACATAATATTTTAAATGAAAAATTTGTCCCAACAAATATACAAAAATTAGCACTAAAAATTTGTACTACCAACCTTGAGAAGTGTATTTCAACTCTTGTTAATTAATTAAAAAAATATATAAATGTATCCTTTGTGAATATGAGATTATATATGAGAAATATTTGACTAACATACACTAGTCAAATTCGATATTAGAATAAGATCGTATTCAATATTGGTCCACAGACCATGCTTGCTGAATAATATGTCACATGAAAAATGTAAGCAAGAAATGCTTCAGCTACCAGTAGCACCAATAGGAGTGGGAGAATTATAATGAGGATAGAGTATAACCCTAGCCATTCACTTTGAAATGGGGTAGAGAGACGTGTTCCGGTTGGGGTCGACGATTGCACTACTCAGTTTTTGTCTCCAACAAAGTCGAGATAGCACGTTGCACAAATTCCACAACTGCTGTGTCGCAAATCTGCTGGAAGTGGGTTTGATGCTCTTGATGATCTCCGCGTGTACTTGTCTCTTGACTGCCGCTTCTAATAATAGTCCAATCTTTCACAGAAGTGCTTCGCTGTTTTCTCTGCTGTAAACTGACTATGACCAGTTTTTATTGATATTAAAATACACAGAATTGGGTCTATTTATTGTGCATTAATGCCCCATATGAATTCGGCGTCCCAGTGTTAAGCATGCAAAAACACAGTAGGTTTTCTCCGCTTTTCTAATTCACTACATGCAGATTAGATAAATAAAATTACACTAATTATCAAAATGAAATTCTTTTGAATATATTTTCTTACTTTTGGCAACAGAAGGAGGAGATAAGAGATTAGACATGACCCTTTAATTTAATGAAAGTTGCTCGTAACTGCTGTGTTACTATCTAGTGGTGATAATTGTTTTGAATATATTTACTTAAAGAGGTTGGAAAAGCTATACAGACGATTCTTTTATATTTATTAATTGAGATACATATTCTCACTTTTTTTTTAAAAAAAAAAGAGATATATATTCTCAACCAGCATACTTAGAAACTCCAAGGCAAAAAAAGACTAAAATACACCGATATGAAAATGACTCTATAATAAAATATTTGCCACAAAAGAAATAAAGCCAAGATGAGTAGGATCCACATTCTGGGGAGGGATATGGTCCTCAAAAGATTTGAGCAAGTTAGCCGAAAATCGCTTTGGCAAATATTAAAGGAAAGAGATCTGGTAAGTTGGATAATGTTTGAAATTTGGGGGCTGGAAGAGGTGGAGGGTGTGTTTAAGGTTGGAGTATTTAGGGTTGAAGTGTTTGTGGGTGTATCTATGGTCGGATTTTGATTATCTTCTTACTCTTCTCAGGAAAACTGAAAAAACAAATAAGATCGTTTGTTTGGTTCTGATACCACACGGCTGATCACTTTACTGAGCAACATTTGTCACACATTTTCCACCACTGCGTCACTCCATTGACGATCTTGTTGATTTCTCGTGGTTTCTACGGGAAAGTACTCGTCCAACATTACTTTCCTCAACATTTCTCATGATTTCTACGGAAAGTACTCGTCCATATATTCGTCGTCTATATTTATTGAGAAAGACAAAATTTCCATGGAGCTTTCCACTTATAGTTAATTATCATCTTCATCTTCAATGAAATACTAATGTTTTTTTATGTCCTTTTGAACTAATCTTTTTTGTGTCCTTTTAAAGTGAAGATTAACTACTTCTAATTACATATATATTTCCATTTGATCATATGGGCAAGCATATAACAACATATACGAAGAGAAAAGAAAACAGAAGGATCATCAACAAAACATGCGAACAAAGGTTGGTTTAGACTTCTGCTTAGCAAATTTGAAGTTTGAGTCTTGGTTGCAGTCTTTTTTGATAAAATAATATATATGCAAGTCCGTATAAAGCATGCAACTTTCCTTAACCCTAAACTCGGGCAATCTTCTTTGCCAAAACTTTTGCTAAGAAAAGTACGAATTGCTGCCTGCAGACACGGTTGCCGTTGTTCCTGACATATTGATCATCCAAAAACAGATAAGAATTAATTGACGATGTGAAAACAGACAATAAGGTGGACCAAGTGGCCCCATATTTCTGTGCAGATATGACAGTAGAAGCACATGCCAGTTTATATACATATATATTTGTAAAGTCTACAAATTAAATAGTAATACCAGCTGTTACAATTTTGTGTGTTTAGCAAAACTTTTAGTTACATAACCTACATTAGACAACATTGATATTTGGTATACATATAACATATGTGAATTTACATGGTGAAGTCAGACCAAGAATAAAAGAGAAAAAGTGCAACTAAAGGGGTAGGGCGGTTGTGTTGCACTATAAACAGAAAGGAGATGTGCCAAGAATAGTAAGATACGTACCAAAAATAGAAGGAAAAAGTGGGCACAATGCCAAGTGGTCAAGGCATTATATATAGAAATAAGTAAGGGTCTCCTACGAGATTCGGATTTTTCTTGTGCTGCCAACTATATATTATTTTGGCATATATACATGTGCAAGCCTTCATTTAAAGTATGGGCAATATAGTTGTGTAAGGTCAAGAAAAAGGCATTGGGAATTCATTGCATCTTCTCCTAACCACTTCAAGTTCTTTTACTCCTCAACGTGCTAAATACAAAATAGATGTAGCTAGTTACAAAACAGTACCATACATCACAACCCCATTAAAATACAGGGCAATTAACATTTCCATCGACCAACTACTCTCGCTTAAGTTTAACAAAATATTAATAATAAGG
>CAODLS011083294.1:0-18765 GCA_948243855.1 Flueggea neowawraea | reverse complement strand
TTATTTTTGTTCAATAAAGTAACATCATGTTATGGCCAAATAACATATTGAAGACGAAAAATGACATGAATATAAACTGACAAATAATAAAAAAGATGTAATTTATAATTTTTTGTGTTTTTGTTTAGTACTTATATGTAATTTATAAATTTGTTACTTTTATTTAATGGTTTAATATAATTTTGAAAATGAATGAAATTTTCTGTATGATTAGTGACATATTTATAAAGTGGAAGAGAATACATGTATCCACACATTTAAGGGGAAAAAATGCATATTGCCAATATTTTTGGTATTTTTAATGTGGTTGTATGTGAATTTAGAACTTGTTACACATTTTTATTTTGCATATTACTTCTATTTGTTACTTATTTTAATGTTATTATGCAACTTAGATGATTTCAAAATCATTAAAGATAATGTCACATTTTACTAATTTATACAATCAAGCATGTCATCTTCTCCAAGGAATTTTGATTGAATGTGAATTAACATTAGTATACGAAACATTTCTTTGATGATATTGCAAAAAAATAATTAAATTTTTCATCCACTGATGTCATTGACAAACTCAATTTTTCAACTTTGATTTTTCAACAATTTTAACAAGAGAATTAATTTTTTTATTCAAATAATTAACTTACTATTTATAAAACATTTTTATTTTGATAATTGCACTAAATTTCGATAATACATAAATAGAAATATCCAATTAGTGGCAAATCAATAATAATTTGGATTTTCTTTTACAAATTGAAATAAAATACAAATTAAAATTAAAATTAAACTTGTAAAAAAAAAAATTAAGGTAACCATTAATAATTTTCACTATTGACTGTAAATTATCTCTAACAATTACTTGTTCATTTGTTAACTCAATTAAAAATAAATCAAAAATAAAAATTGTTCATTCAACAAAAAAAAATTATAATATCAATACGAATTCAATGTATAAAATCAATACAGTGAAGTACAACAAAATTATTAATATGTTCAAAACTCAATGTAATCCCCAATAGAACAACAACCAATAAAAAAATGGCTTTAGAAAAAAAAAATATTCTCATTTAAATAATTCAAGCATTTATCTTGCATCAATTTTCGAATAAGTAAACCAATTCATCTTATATTTACTCTAAAAAAATGCGAAAATTAGCAAACATTAAAGTACTAAAATTACCTTTTTCCGGCCACAATTACAAAGTGAACAAAATGATATAGTATCCTCACATCTCTTTTTGTTGCTTATAATTCTCTACTCCGAGGTTCTATTAGAACAAATTCAACCTGCAAAGTTCAATTTCAATATCTTCCATGTTAGTTCATGGTCGCGTTAATGGATCTTCTGGCTCAGCTTATAGTGTAAACAATAATAAATAATCAATTTACAATTGAACTCAGATCAATATTATACAGTAAACAAACATCAATTAGCATCTAAAATCAATAATGTCAAATATTAGAGGGAAAATCAAAAAAATTAGAACAAGCTGCAATGTTCAAATATTAGAGGAAAAATCAAACAAACATCAATTAGTGGACAAATCCATGTTCAAATATTAGAGGGAAATCAATAATGTCAAATTTGATTCATGTCCACAATCAATTAATAGTCATATCGAAACAGCAACACTAAAATTGAACAGTCGCACCATCATAAATTTTAATAAGATTCATCGAAAAGAAAATCTTAAAATGGATCAAACATCATTTAGCACACCAAGAGCTTTCCATATTCAACCAATAAAAGAATTGTTTATAAAAAATATTTTCAAATTATCAGCCTATCTTTGAAAGAATTTTATTGCTTCAACAAAATCTGCAAAATTTAAGATTACAGTCAAACTACTGCAAACCAGTTTGTTTTTTTTTTTATTACATCTTGGGACATATCCAATTTTGTGACATAGAGAGCTCCTAATAAACCAAATTGCAGATGTTCATCATGATACCTCAACCACAAAAACAGTTTATAGAAATTTGAAGAGAGAGCACTATGAAAAAGTCTTAAACACAGAACAAACCAGTAATTCTTTTGCACTTGTATTAGTTTAGCATCAAGTCTCGAAAGAACTGTTGTTCGTTCAAATCCCTGCTTGTCATGAGCTGGTTCAACAAAATTAGATGTATTGAGAAGCCAAATATGTACACACCAAAATTGACAGAGCACTCATTTAACCAAGCAACAATCTAGAATAAGATGTATTGCAGTAATAATATTATCTAATAAGTGATATATCAAAGTAGATATGCTTGCTGATATATCATAGTGATCACTAGAAACAAAGTGCCAGGGAAGACACAGCCATAGAGATGAACCTCTTACTTTAGCAGAATCAATAAAAAGGGATACCTATTCAAGAAAGAAACACTCTTACAACTAATCGTACAGAGAATCTGAGTTCACAAAAATGCTCCAAGCTAATATAAGCATTAGAAACAAGAGATAAAGCCATAAAGTTTTTTCATTTAAGGAAAAAAAAAAAAAAGAATTCGATTGTACCTTCCACTTTGCTCAAAGCTTGTCTATCGCTAATATGCCCACCTATTACAGGAAAATCGAAATTAGACAGCACAACCAGTAGCTAAAAAAACGAGCATGATTACATTTTGAATCCAAATGGCATCAGCACAAATAATACAATTTCCAATTCAACAACATCTAGAAACTGCATAATTCACGCAATGCCAATCAAAGCAGAAAATCAACACAAACCTTGATTGATATAGACATTCGTCAACAATAACAGTTAAATTGATTACAAAATTTCCTTTTTTATCCTTTTATATTTTCTATGATCAATCATAAAATTAGTCAAAATTTATTCATTCTGTTATTTCCTTTAAGAAATTAATTCCAAAAAAATTTGCAACATACGAACCCGAGCCACTATAACAGTGCCAAATAATAAGAACTGCACCCTGCAAATCAAAATTAAAATAAAAAATTAACAAGATTATCAACAAAGGACAAAATGGAACAAAAGTAAATACTAAAACGAGAGGGAAAAAAATAACAAAAGCAAGGGAAAGGAAATCAGCAAAATGACGAGGGCTACAGAGAGAAACAGCGAAGAGCGAGTCTTGGAATGGACGGAACCGACAAAGGGAACGCTTCCGCCATCGCCTAGTCACCTTGCGAGAATCCCCCCGACCTCCTCGACATGATTTACACAAAACCAATCCGAGAACACGAAGAATGTGTTGGAAATCCTCATTTGCTACCCGCGACTAATGGCATTCGCAAGAGCAAATTTGATTTAGAATAACCCCAAATTAACTAAAACCCTAGATTAACTAAAACCTAGAAATCTCAAACCATAGGCAGCAAGAGACAAAAAAAAAAGAGAAGTAAAGAACTTACTCTCAACACCGACGATCGAATGACGGTGAGGAGGCCGGAAACTTGACAGGCTGAAGCGAGGAGAGTGAAAGAAGAGAGGAAGAGGATTTCGTCGAGGCGTCTAAGAGGAGGAGGACGCCAGCGACTTGACGAAGAGAGGACGAGGAGGATGGCACGACGACGAAGAGAGGACGAGGATGATGGCGACACCGACCGTCGTCGAGGGAGTAGAGGCTGGGGAAAGAGAGTGTCGAGAGTGAAAGAGAGAGAAAAATGAAGTATAATCTGTTTTGGGTGATAAAGTTATTGGGTCATGATTCTATGTTTTATTTACAGTGGAACCATTTTGAGATCAATGGGTAAATTATTGTATGGCAATCCAATGGTCTAAAATTATTTTTTAAAAACCCTGAATACCGTGACTCAGAGTCACGTTAGAAAGTGCCCTAAGGCGTTGCATGTGCTCATGATCATTGGTTTTTTTTTAGTAAAGGTCATTGGTGTTTTGGTTTAAGTAGGAAATGGGGTAGGGAAATTTTGGGGGAAAAAAAAGAAATGCGCAAACTCTTTTCTTTGATCTAGGAAAAAAAAGTTATTTGGGAGGATAAAACAAGCTCAGATCTCAGAATGGTTCCTTTTTCGGTTTATTTAGCATTGAATTTACAACCTTCTAGGACATTTTCGATAATATTAATGTTACAGTATCTTCAATGATCTCTTTATCACACTCTTTATCTTTAAAACTAAGATAAAAAAAATTCTTTCACTAGTAGCTATAGAGAATCTTACACACTTTTCATATTATGGGAGAATTATATTGGCGTCTTTGAGGTTTACCACATTCTCTTCTTGCGTCCCTAAGTTTTGAAAATGCTCATATTGCGTCACTACTCTTAAACGTTGTTAGACATAACTAACGGAACATATCAGCTTTGGTGATGTGGCATCTACAACACATGCCAACGTGGCTGTAAAGACTTTTTTCCCTCCCCACTTCTTTGTTCTTTCCTCTGTCTCTCTATGAACCGCCACCGCCACTGCCATCTCTCTCAATTCTTGCCTCTCTCTCCGCCATGGTTCTCGTCTCTCTCTTTCTCATGCTTCACCAGACCCACCACTCCACAACTCTCTCTCTCTCAAGAAAATCACGTTATTGTTTTTCCCCCATTTTCCCAATCTCTCAAACCCTAATCCGATCAAGAAGCCATCTTTATCCACCATGCCGAAGAAGATGGGAGTCAACAGCAAGGCCGAGGCTACTCGTGCTCAGGAGAGCGCGGCAGAAACAAAGCAGAAAGAGAATGAGGCTCATCACATGAAGCACACAAATCCGTCGCCTCTTTCTCTCTCACCACCACCATCAATTTCCGTCACCTCCACCAAAATCCTTCGTACCCACACTTCAAGCTACACCACCTAACCCTTAAACATTATGAAATCAATAAAAGAACTCCAAGATGGACAAACCCAACTCACCAAACCCTAAAATATGAACCCAACTGCAATCAGACATTGCTACCGCCATATTCTCTGTCTTTGTCACCAGTTCAACGCCGACATTGAATGGGTTTCGTTCAGAGGCACTAAAGTTAGGCGTGTAAGGTTTCTAGCTTTTGATTCTTGCATTGATGATCTTGATTTTTTAGGAATAAGGCTTGGGTTTTGATTCTTGCATTGATGCTCTTGATTTATGCTATGGTGGCTGTTGGTGGAGAAAATGTGTTGGTGGTGGTTGATTCGTTCCATTGGACGAGGATTCATCCATCTTTTCCCAGGGAACAATGTCATCTATGATATCTGTTGAATAATTTGCTGAATATTTTGGCAGCAAGATTTTGTGTTGAGCAGGTTGTGTGGGTTCTGAAATTGGTCATTTACATTTTCAGTTTCAATTTTTTTTTTCAGGTTTATGGATTTTGGTTCAAAATTTGTTAATTTTGATTTTTTGGTTTGTTATCTCCTTGAATTTTCCACGTAATCCGTGACTGATTGCCATTGATGGGTTGTTCTATGATTTTGTAGTTGTGTTACACACACACACAAAAGGGTTCTCAAATGGTTTTGGGTGTTTGGATGGTGAGAAAGTTAAGGAAAGTGAGGGAAAGAAAGGCAAAGAGAGAGAGAGAGAGAGATGAGAGAGAAAGGTAAAGAGTGAGAGAAAAGACAGAGAGAGGGAGAAATGAGGGAGGAGAGTGCAGTTTGGGTTTTTGGATGGTTTGAGTAGGAAAAAAGAATACAAGGGTATATTAGTACTTTCACATTTTTTGTTAAGCAAAGTTAATGTCGTTTAAGAGCAGGGACGCAATATGAGGCTTTTCAAACTTATGGACACAATGAGAGAATATGGTAAACCTCAGGGACACTAATATAATTCTCTCTTATATTATATGACATTAATGAGAGTCTAGTTCTATTGGTTGAAAACATAATAAATAAAAAGAAAAATATACAATAGAAATGTAAAACAATGAAAATTGATTTTCTTATAGGAACTAACAAAATAACTATTAAATTTTAAAGAGTTGTATTAGAGAACAACTTTTTTTTTTTACTTTGTATAATTAAATATATTATTTATTTATACTAAAATTGTACTATATAATAAAGAGCACCTTTATAATAAAGAGCACCATTGGAGGTGCTCTTGTTAGAATTCGTAACTAGTAATATGACATTCATAATAACATAACGCATAAAAAATAACAAAACTTTTAACCTAAAATTTCACCATAGATCCATGCACATCAACATGTACGATTAGGGTTAGAATTTTACCTTAAAACCAATGCTTGAATGTATGGTTGAATAGAGTGTTGATGTAGCTTTTAGTATTCAAAACTCGAATCTCCTTTCCTCACGTTGCGTTTGCGCCAACGTGTCTAAAGATATCCACACAAATGAATTTTGTTGAATCGTTTTAGTGTACTAGCACCAAGAATCTCTATTCTAGCTCTTGCAAAATTTTCTCTCTTTGTAAGTAACCCTCACGAAATTCAGCCAAGCCTACTCCCATGTACAAATTCGACCCTCTTTATATAGAAGCATAGAAAACCATATTCTATGTGTACTAGGATTTCTTTTACTTGTCCCACAAGCATATGAAATCCTTTACTTGTCCTACAAGTATTAGGACACCTCTTACAAGTCCTCCAAGTAATAGAACTCATTTACTTGTCCTACAAGTATTAGAACTCCTCTTACTTGTCCTCCAATTAATAAGACATTACCCTAATTCTACAAGGTGTGCAGAATTTTCATATTGGTTTATTAATATTGTTGAGCTTTTAATTACATGATACATTATCATTAGATAAATTAATCTCTTATTAATATACATGGGCCGAATATTATGTCATACATAATAATATGCCCAAAACATATTTAACTTAATAAGAAGTAATTTATATTAAAAGTTCATTAAATTAATGGATAATAACTTATATTATATAATCTTGAATTATTAATGATTAATCAAATTAATCATCTTAATAATTCAATTACCATAAAAGAGAATATTCGCAAGCCAATTCAATTCGTTATAGTGTGTGACCTAATATGTAATATCACGTTCGTTCCGACTAGGTTTCTATAGTGTTCCATTCACTTATGGGTTGATCCTTTAATGTTCGGAGATGTTGTTTAGGTGTTGGTGGTGTTTGGGTAATTCAAGGTTGGTTAAGCATTTGTTTACTCGAGTAAGCAGGGAGTTACTTGAGTGAACGTGGGTGGATGTATTGTTTGAGCCTTTGGATGCAAGTTTACTCCAGTAAGATGTTGTATTACTCAAGTAATCGAAGGTAGAAATGAGACTTACTCGAGTAACATTTTGGGTTACTCAAGTGAACGATGCCAAAATTTTCCCTGGAGCAAGACTTACTTGAGTAACTTTTTGACTTACTCGAGTAAGTACTGAGACAAGGCTGATACTTGGTAAAACGAATATTTTTGGTGTCTTGCCCTATTAAATACCCCCACCCGACTTCTTTTCATCATTTACTCCTCCAAACCACCACATTCACTATGAAATTCATCTCTTTCCCTCTCTCATTGCCTCTCATTGGTTCTTGTTGATTCATTGAGGTAAGATCACTCTTCTTTAACCTTCTTTACTTCTATTTCTTGGTTGAGCATGTGGGTTTGTTGCTCATTCGTGGGAGTGACAGATTTGAGCTAGGGTTTTCGGAGTTGAGGTGATTTTGTTGATTTCTTTTGGAATGATGGTTGCATTATGCTGGTTTATGGAGGATTATGGTGGGAGGAACATAGATTAAGCTTGGATTTGAAGGATTTGAGTCAATTTTGTGTGGGTTAGGGTTTTGGCCGAAAATGTGAGGGTTAAAGATGATTTTGAGTTTGTTTGTTGTTGTTTGATGAAATGGATGTTGGATTACTGTTTCTGGGGTTGATTAGAGTCAATGTTGGTCATTAATGTCGATTTTTATCTGTTAAATCTGGAGATGGTCGAGTTTTGGAAATTCTGGGAACTGACGTACGCGAGTAAGCCATTCGGTTACTCGAGCATGATCTTACTCGAGTAAGCTTTCCTCTTACTCGAGTAAGGCATGGTCGGGGACCAAACTGTAAGTTTATGTGAATTTTGAATTTTGGATTATGAATGATGGAAGATCATTCGTAATGGATGTTTGGGGATCTTTTGAGGGTCCGATCATGCATTCGCATTGCATACATTTTGGTACTACCACAGTACCACATTTTGATTTGGTTCTGATAGATCTGCTCGACATATATTTGTTGTTCAGCTTCTTGTTTCTACAAGCACGACTAACCACCGACTAATGGGACTTGACTGGCGATATTGCTTGGACATCCAAGTGAGTGGATGACAGCTTCAGACACATAAGCTCTGTCTCTAAACTTATATTATTTATAATGTGCTGGACATATTTTTGAAAATGGACTAATATGAGGATTTGCTTTAATTAATAAACTGGTTATATGATTTAATAATCAGTACTCTGTTTTGAAATATATATACCTCTCTCTAATTTTGATGATGATGTGCATGTCTTTGCTTTCATACTATGTATTAGTATGTTTTAGTTTTCTGATATGGGGCACCTGTGCTACGAGATAGTAATAGCCTTTGGTATACCAATGATTTGAGAAATACCAGCTACTAGGGATGCCGGTAGCTATGTGTTCTGATCCGGCACGTAATTTGATATTGATTAGAGGTGGAGTCATCATCACCATTAGTGGCGAGTCCACATCACCTTTGACTTTGGTCCTATATTCATGATATATATATATATATATATATGTGTGTGTGTGTGTGTGTGTGTGTGTGTGTATGTGTGTGTGTGTTGACTTTAAGACTATGTTTTATATCTGAAATGATTTTATTACGCCTTCGGGCTTATTGCCACATTGTTTGCGAATGGTTGTGAAATAGTTTTCGAAAAACTATTATCTATATAGCATGTGTGTGTGTGTGTGTGTATATATATATATACCTGCTTGTGGAAATTTCAAATTGTTTTCAAAACAGTCTTTGTGAGGCACGCATGAGGCGATATGAAGTGTTTTCCCTCACTGGGTTTAACCCCCTTTGTTTTCCTGTCTACTGTTGATCTTATCTCTCAGGTTCACAGATTTTGGCTTTGAAAACTATTCTGCATCTTGGATACTAGTAAGGCGTATTTGGTTAGTGATGCCCTTTTGTTCGGGCTCTTATTTTGTTATGTTAGAGCTCTGCACCGAGATGTTATCGGGTTACTGGGTTTGCAATTTGTAATTTGATATTTCTTACCTGATTTTACTTATTGATATATTTTGGATATATTATATATATGATATATTTATTTGATTACTTATGTTTTAACAACAAATGTTTTCGTTAAACGTTTTGATGATAAAATGTTTGGGTAGTAATTATGTACTTTGAAGCTTGTGCGAGACAGGTCGGGCTCTCAAAGATAGTACGCCCCGTACGCTGGTCACGAGCCCGCGATGGGTCATAACACAATAGGCCCACTCGAAATTGGTAATGGGCATTGTCCCAAAACTTGGGCCCATAGTCCATAAGTGGTATCTAGTAATACATTATGGCAACCCAAATCAAGTGGAGTCGGTGATCCAAGTTAACCTTTCACAGTTTGATATTTAGTCCTTTTGTCACACGATATCTAGATTAAGCATAAGATATGGTCACATGTCAACCTTATATTGCTTAACGTGTTTTTTGATCCCAAGTAGATTGATATAACAAATGACATTGATAATCCTTTATCAATTCATTTGAGTATGCATACATTCCATCAGTCCTACTCATCAAATGGCTTAGAGATATCACTCTTCGTAAGAGAAACAAATTCATCACTCTCACAATCACTCCTCTATAAGATTGATGACGTATCCAATCATAACATTTATTGCTACCCTGTTACGGATAACGTTTGACTAACTTAAAACATGTGATTCCTCAGGTAGGAGTCTTTGGTGAGTTTCAGTCAGCGGACTAAAATATCAACATTGTATGACAGCTACTTGTGACATTAATCCATGAAGTATTTTCATAACGGGTCAGTCCAATACATATTCACTAAAGTGTATCTATGTTCTAAGTGATATCTCATATCCATAGTCAATAAAATGTGATTATCCACTTATCAACATACTAACCTTAATTCATTATCATTCTCATGATAACAATTGGTTAAGGACATTTAGAATAGTATTCCTTTTACCTTAAGGTTTTACTATCAAGTCATACTTGATGACATAAGAAAGAATAAACTATTCATGGAGGTTTTATCTTTATAAAACATATAATATTTCATAGATATGAAATGAAATGCATATTTATTAAATGATAAATCAAATGACAATGTTCATGAATGATTGGAAAAGTGCAGAAAACTAATAGCTCTTATTTTCATTGATTTGTTTGAAATGTTCTCTTAATGCTTATAAGGATACTTTTAGATTTTCTTTTATGACAAATGATAACCATATTTAGTAGAGTACATGAGGATTAAATTAGAATGAATGGGCATCAAGCATAGCAAACACTAATATTGAACCAGTCTTTGTTCAACATGAAAAATCCTTCTAAGTTTTGACGATTTACAAAACAACTGAAAATTTTAGCAAAACATGTAGATACAACCCCTACGCACATTGATAATACTAGATCTAACACCAAAGCACAGTGTCTTAACCATTGTCACGTTGTTCCAAGATCAAAATAACATTTACACAAGTTGATGGAGGTTTAACGCGTGTTGGCATTTTCTTTGCACTTATGGAACTAATGCCAGTCTATGTTCAAAATGTTGACTCATAAAGAACGCACGGTTATAATAACTTAATCTTTTCTAGAACACATCTAAGTGCGTAGAAGCAGTGGGAATGTGCGTAGATGAAGCCTGAAGTGCACTGGCCTGTTACATCAATTCTTTACACACGCAGATGGGTATCAAAACACCTAGTCAAGACAAGATTCATATTTTTCAAAGTCACAATGGAACTCTTGCATTAAAGGAACGTTTCTCAAGTCTCAACGCACACTGTGGAAGTAAAGGTGTCATTTTTTAAGGTTATTCAATAACGCACGTTGTAAGGGTAGACACCCACATTGACAAGGAATGTCTCAGATATTGACAAATCAGTTATACATTCCTTGGGAATTTAAATTTGAATATGCCTTCATACAAGATGGTGTCAGAATCAAAGGTGTGAACTTTGAGATTGTAAACGCCCGCAGAACATTCATCAAGACACGCAGATGTTTTTATGAAACACGTGTTGATACTGGAGCTTAGACAACACACATTGATGGGCTATAATGCATGCTGATCTCTGATGTTTTATCTGATGAACATACGTAGAACCCAGTAACGCACATTGGTAAGGCTAACGTCAATTAAAATCAAAATATTGTTCTTGTCTCACAACGGCTATTTTGGGATTTGCAACGGCTATTTCTGGGAGCTTTCCTATAAATAGACCTCTTTAAGAAATTAGAAAGGTGTGAACTTTATTGAGAGAGTGCCCGAGCTTTTCTTCTTTGATTCTTGAATTTCTCTCTCTTATTGTTCTACATTTTCTTATACCAACTGAGCTTTAATTTGATTTTTCTTATTAGGTTGGTGTGAGATATTGTTTCAAATATAGGAATCCACTTGTAATCTAGCTTTGGTTTAAGCTTAAAGGGTAGTATGGTTTGTCTTGCTTGTTTCCTTAAAAACAACAAGAGAGGTATTGGTTTTCTTATTTTGGCCAATTGAAAACAAGGTGTAAAGGTTACTTGTGAACCTGGAAAATTAGAAGTGTAACGATTTGTCTCCATCTGCAAGTGAGGAGTTCTTAGTGGATTCGAAACTATATAGTGAGCTAGAGGAGTGGACGTAGGTCGTGAAGGACCGAACCACTATAAATTCGGGATTTGTCTTCTTAGCCTTTCATCTCTTTAATTTCATTTTATTTGTGTGGTTGTGTTTTGGATTAAGCTAATGTTTGTTCTACAAAATGTTAAAAAGTTTTCAAAGGTTTTAAATTTCTTACAAAAAATCAATTCACCACCTTCCTCCCCCCTTCTTGGATTACCATATTGGGCTTATAATTAGTATTAAAGCCTAGTTCTCAATATTTAAGGTTTAATCACTTTGAGTTTAAGATCCAAAATGACATCCTTTGGAGATTTGTGTAGATATGAAGAATTATCTATTAATCGTGCTCCTTTCTTTGATGGCAGCAAATATGTATATTGGAAGACAATGATGATGGTATTTCTCAAATGTGAAACCAAGGAAATGTGGGATGCTGTTGAAACTGGTCCATACATCCCTAAAAAGACTGTTGATGGAGTTAAAACACTTGAACCAAAGGTGAAATGGACTGAATATGATAAAAAGATGGTATGCTACAATAACAAGGCTATCCATATACTCTTTTGTGCTCTAAGTAAGGCTCAATTCAACACAGTCCAGCAATGCTCTACTGCACATGAGATTTGGAGAACCGTAGAAATCACTTATGAAGTTAATTCACAAGTCAAAGAGAAAAAGGTGTCACTTCTTGTTCACAAGTATGAGCTCTTTAAGATGAAAGAGGAAGAAGGCATTCAAGAGATGTTTAACAGATTTAATGACATTGTGAATGGCTTGAAATCTTTAGGGAAGACTTATAAAAATTCAAAACTTGTGAAGAAAATTCTAAGATCTTTGCCAAAGTCATGACCTTCCAAGAAAGATGTTATTCTAGAGGCTAAGGATCTTTCTACTTTACTATTGGAGGAATTGCTTGGATCACTCTTCACTCATGATATGAGTTTAAATGAATATGAGGAAGAAGGATCAAGGCTTGATAGAAGAAGAGGTGTGACTTTAAAATCAAAAGTGGTTAATAAAACCGAAGATGAAGAAGAAGATAGTGAAGATGAAGAAATTGCCATGTATGCAAGAAGTTTTAAATGGTTCATAAGGAAGAAGAAGACTTGGAAAAGGAACAATGATCAAGCTTCAAAGGAATAACCCAAGAAGTATTTCAAGAAAGATTTCAAAAAAGATAACTCCATAATTTGCTACAAGTGCAACAAGCCATGACACATGAAGTAAGACTATCCTCTTGCCAAAAAGTACGCCAAATACTCCAAGAAGAAGAAAGAGAAAGTAATGAAGGCTACTTGGAGTGATAGTGATGAAACTAATTCGGAGGAAGAAGAGGAAGTTGAAGAAATGACTAACTTATGTCTAATGGCCATTGAAAATGAAGACAATGAAGAACGATAATGAGGTAAGTGATTCTTACACATTTGATGAATTACATGATGTCTTTGATTATTTGAGGGAAGAATTTGAAAAATTGGGTGCTAGATATGTTTCTTTGAAAAATAATTTTTCCAAGCTTGAAGAGAATGTGAAAGTTTTGGAGAAAAAGAAAAATGCTTTGATTGATGAAAAATCTCTTTTGAAAAATGAAGTTGAAAAATTCTCCAACATTGCCTTTAAGCTAACAAATGGAAAAAAACATTGAGAAACTTTTGGGTTCTCAAAGACAATATTTGTCCAAACATGGCTTAGACTACAATGCCTTCTCATCAAGAAAAGGTACCAAAACCACTTTTGTAAAACAAGGTACTGTTTTGAACAATGCTTGCACTTATTGTGGTGATAATGGACATATTGTTTATTCTTGCAAATTGAGATTAACTAGGAATATTGGGACTAAAAGGATTTGGTTTCCAAAGGAACATTGTTACCCAACCTAGTAAAGACTAACCTTAAAGGACCAAAAAAGTTTGGGTATCAATTTCAAAGGCTTGATGTGTCTTTGTAGGTGTGCATGAGAGCAAAGGCCAAAAAGAATGTTTGGTACTTGGATCGTGGATGCTCTCATCATATGACTGGTGACAAAGCCATGTTTTCTCAAATTGTTCCTAGAAATGGAGGATATGTCACTTTTGGAGACAATGCAAAAGGTAAGATAATTGGTGAAGGAAAAATAGGTAAACATCCAAACCCAACTATTGATGATGTGTTGCTTGTTGATGGTTTGAAGCACATCTTGTTGAGTATTAGTCAATTTTGTGCTAAAAATTGTAAAGTTGTGTTTGAGCCTACTAAATATTGTTGACTTGATGGATTCAAAAGCCTTCAATGAAAAATAGCTTGTAGTTGTGAACAATGAAAATTGGTTGTGGCATAGAAGATTAGGACATGCTAGTATGCATACAATCTCCAAATTGAGCAAGCAAGATCTACTTAAAGGATTGCCCAAATTCAAAGTTGAGAAAGATGTAGTTTGTGATACATGTGTTTTGGGAAAACATTCAAAATTTTCAATTCATAGCAAAAACATCATTTCCACATCTAGACCTTTAGATTTGTTGCATATGGATTTATTTGGTCACATGAGTACATTGAAGGCTTACTTGGTTAGGGGTAAGTGGATGGGAGAAGTGCTACTTCCCAAGAAGTAGGTAAACTTTCTTTGTTTGGTCGAATAAAGGAAGTTAAACTTTTTGAGAAGTCAAGTGTTTGACTCCCTTTGACCTCGGGAAGTAACCTCTTAGGGGGCATGAAGTCAAACTTCCTTAGGAACCAGCCAATCATTTTACGATATATCATCAAAATACTATTTATTTATATTTTTTTATTTTTTTAAAATTTTATAAATTATTTTACTAATAAATTTTGATAAATTATTTTATAAATAAATTTTTTATAAAATATTTTATGAATAAATTTCAATTTTATATAAGTTATAATTTTTTTTATATTTTTAAGATTTTCAAAATATGTTTTATATGAAATATTTTCATTTAATTAAATAAAAAAATTTCAAATTTTAAAAATAGTCTTCATTATAAAATTGTATAAAAAATAAATGTAATTTTATTTTTCATAATAAAAAATATGTTATGTAATTAAAATAAATATTTTTTCTTTAATTTTTTTATATTATTAATTTAAATTTAATAAAAATATTAGTGATTTTTGTCAATTAATTTTTTGCGAAATATAATTTTGAACTAAACACAATAACTTGTACTCCACAGAAATTTAACATGTCAACCAAATATATTTGTAAGTTATTTCTCAAAAATTTACTTACTAAAAAATAACTTCGCAAAAATTAACTTTCTGTAAAATTGAACAAAGTGAGGCCTTAATATGTACTCATTCGAAATCCACTCCCTTCAAGACCAATCTCCTCTCTTGAAAACAATTTTTTTTGGGCAACTAACAGCTCAATCCATGCCACACAAAGCTGCAATTTGAACCGCAAATCTCTTTATTTTGTTGCAATTTGAACCACACTCAAATTGAAATTTAAATCACAAATCAAAACCTAAAATCAGAAATGTGATCCACAATAGAAACTCAAAACAATACCCATCTCCCAGAACACCACCAACGAAGAAACCCGTCAAGAACCTGCAAAATTCGACATAATCCACAAGCCTCTCACAACCCTCTTGCAAAAACCTCTCAAACCAAGAGAGAAATCGGGCCTCCACAACTGTTGACTTCACCAAAGCAACAATTTGAGGTGGCTGGAACAGGATCAGAGAGAGAAGGACGAGGAGGAGCATTGCTAGGTTTTCAAAGAGGAGGAGGCATTTTCAATACACATGGCAATCTCATTTTACTACATGCGGGCAGTTCTTTTTTCTTCAAGTCAAGCACATGTATTGCAGTCACTTTCTCGTTCGACTGTGATTGATAGAGTCAAAAAGTCCTTGAAATATTCAAAATATACAAGTTCAGGGGTTGAAACAACACTCGCAAAGGTTGGGAGGCCAATCACCAAAACGTTGTAAGTTTGGGGGATTGGTTAGGTATTAAGCCTTGTTCCTAACGCTTTACAGTTTTGTGCCCATAAAACGGTAAAATTGGAACAGAAGGAGATAAGATCATATCATATCAAAACTCAAAATGAAATTAAAAATGGCGTTCCGTTGCCGGGATTTGAACCCGGGTCTCTCGGGTGAGAGCCGAGTATCCTAACCAACTAGACTACAACGGATTATCCACTTTAGCTACTCTATTCTTACAAATCGTTTCTTACATAGCAACAACGCCCAGAAAAAAAGGCCTAATTTCAAAATTTTAAAAAAAATAATAAAACGAAAGTAAACAAAAAAAATTAGATTAATAAAAATACGGTTTTTTTAATATCCTAATCCCCCGCACACTAAAAATGTGATAACTGGTTTTCTAAACTTATAAACTCTTAGGCAAATGCATATATTCTTCTCTAATAAAATTACCGAATCACTGAATGTCATATCTCACAGAAATTATAAGTATTAGTAATTATCATCTTTTTTATTATCTAACTGATAAATTAAAGTGATAACAAGAAATGAAATTTACAAGAACTAAACTAAAATAACAAAAAACACAAAACAAGAGCGATGAATAAACCAATCAAGCAATTAACAGAATAAACAATACCTGAATATTGATTCCCCTAAGATATCTTAAGCAACGGGTTTTTTTACATAACTACAAAGCTAAAACATATTTTATAAATGACCACTTCAAAACTTTGGCCAAATATACCTATAAATTAGTGATTTTTAAAAAAAAAATCTATAAATTAAAACATGGATCAATTAGATCTACATAAAAATAGGTATTGAAAGCTTGATAAAATCAGATTTAAAGTTTTTGATTGACTAATCCAAAAAAACATAGGAGATTTTAACTATCAATAATTGGATTAAAAGTATCCTAAGAAATACATATCAATACATTAAAAAAAGCATAATATTTGGAATTGTTGAATAAATTTTTACTAAAACTCAATTGAAACTCATCAAAAACTTTGTTATATCATTTAAATACTTCACGATACTGTAAAAATAATTAAGGGTTTCATGTAAGTTTCATTCAAGTTTCTTTATATTATTAGTTTTTATAATTGCAATGATTTTTTATAGGTTGAAATTATTTTGAAACTTGATTGAAACTAAACTAGATGTTAAGATAAAATTAGAATTTAAGATTGTAAATGATGTTTTATAGGTTGAAATAATTTTGAAACTTGATTGAAACGAAACTAGATATTAAGATAAAAATTAGAATATAATATTGTAAATGACTTTTTATAGGTTGAACTAATTTTAAAATTTGATTGAAACTAAATTAATATTAAGATAAAAATTAAAATATAAGATTGTAAACACATTTGTAATACTTTAACAAAATATGCCTATAAAATATTTTAAAAAACGCAAAGAATGAAGAGTTTATGATTTTAAAAAATTGCTCCGTTGAACCGGCTTGGAACTGGTACACCAAAAATGGGACTGAGACTAGCTCTAAATCAAAATTGAAAACTTAATGGTTGACCAAGGTGAGGTTGGTTGCACGGCAGATTTGATAATTTTTTTAAAAAAAAATCAGACATTGTCGTTTCAGAGAGCAGCCAATCAGTGTTCTAGCAATTCAATGTATCCAATGTATTAATTCGTTAAAGAGTTGATGAAGCTAATATATCAGTAATTTATTAATTTTTTATTTATTATATTATTTTTATCTAATTTTTAAATTTATTATATTTTATTATGAGACTCACAATCACTTTATTTATTATTTAATTTATTTAAAATATATAAATAATAACAAATATATTTATTTTACATAAATAATTTTGTGAGTTAATAGTTGAATTAAAAATAATATTTGAAATAAATCTATCAAATTAATTATTTAATTAATTTTTAAAAATAATATTTTTTTAAAAATAAAATAAATAGTAAATTAGATAAATATTTAAATTGAAAAAATATATATATTTATCAATGAGAAGAGATTCAAAATTAACCAAATAAAAATAAATTATGCATAATGAAAAGTATTTTTACGCTGCATATTCTAATAAACAAGAAAAAAATTGAAAAAAAATCTAATATTTGAAATATATTTATTATGAAATAATTTAATTGAAAGAAGAAAAATAAAAAAAAAGGAATGAGACACTCAAACTAAGAAAAATAAAAAAAAAATACAGAAAAGACAAAAGATAAAAAAGACAAAAACAATATACTTATTTTATTCTAGTGGGGACATTTTGATCTGCTTCAACAATTTAAAGCAGATCAATTAATGATACGCAACCTAAAGGTTGCACATTATTAGACATATGGTTGATATTCATTATTGATGTCCTGATATGAAATTCTCTTTGACGAAGAAAAGATAAACAAAAAAAATAAAATTATTCCACTAACACCAATACGTACCGTTTAGTCGTTCAATTATCATTTTTTACTCCACAACAACCGTAATTTCTCATCCTCATTAATTATCTCCAATCAAAGCAAGTCTATGTTTTTATTTAAATGATGTCTAAGAGTTGAGCATACGCTTGGCTGTCCACTACTTTAATGGTGTGAGAGTGGATACAACTAAAGCTGAGCATGGGTTCTGGAGATAATCGAACCGAATATCCGAACAAAAAATAACCAGAACCGAAAAAAACCGTTGACTTTTGACTTTCTTAGAACCGAACTAAACCGTTTTTTTTTATTTGGTTCGGGTCTCGGTCTTAAGCAATATCCGAACCGAGAACCAAACTGAACTTAACCGAACCGAAGAACCGAAACTAGAACCGAAAATTTTATATATACATTATTGTTCATGTATATATATAGTTGTTCAACTCAAAGGTGTTCACAAGTATTCAAAGGTGTACAAAGGTGTTCATACATGTGCAAAGGTGTACATAAGTATTGATTATATATATTTTTATTAGATGTGATTATTCTATTTATACTTGCATTATCATTAAAAATTACTATAAATTTATTTTCTATAAAAAAAGAATTATTATGCACAATATTGTAAGTATAGTAGTATACTATATTTAATCAATGCATATTTCTTATGAAATTAACAATATTAAAATAAATTTTTGGTGCTATTATAATGTTTTAGTTAAAAAAAAAA
>CAODLS011083215.1:0-15713 GCA_948243855.1 Flueggea neowawraea | reverse complement strand
TTACCTCGAGGATTGATTACTACATGGGATCAGATGGCAGAGAAGTTCTTGTTGAAATACTTCCCACCTGCCAAGACTACCAAGCTAAGGAACGACATCTCGTCTTATGTACAAACTGAGTCTGAGTCTCTCTACGATACGTGGGAGAGGTTCAAGGAGTTGTTGAGGAGATGTCTGCATTATGGGTTACCAATCTGACTACAGGTTCAGACATTCTACAATGGTTTGAACCATGTGACTCGACAGATGATTGATACTAGAGCAGGAAGAACCCTGAACAACAAGACACCAGAGGCTGCGCAGGAGTTGATTGAAGAAATGACTATGAACAATTACCAGTGGCACTCAGCACGTTCTAAGCCAGTCAAATCAGTAGGGGTGTTTGGTGTGGATGCAGTGACAGCATTGGTCATTCAAGTTGAGGCTTTAGAGAGCTGTTGCATTAGGACATTAAGGGCGTTGCTACTATCAGGTATGTTTGAGTGTCTTGTTTGCATTTGGTGTCGTGTTTGGTCTTTTTTTGTTTTCTCTTATGTTATGGTCTAGTTTTTTATTTGGTTTTCTTTTGTTTTTGTTTGAATTTTTGATATGTAACTATGATATTCCTCCGTCGTAAGTGAGAGTATATAATAAATTTATAAGGTGCCGCTCTTTTTACTGAAAAAAGATTTTGTAACTATACAATGTACAAACTGCGTATTAAGCATTAGTATTTCCAATTATGTATACCAATACTACACATTTGAAGCATCTAAACTTATATATAGCACAATTAAAAAAAAAACTTTATATATAGCTCATCGTCTTGAGGGCACAACCACCTTCCTTTAGTGATAAACCAAGAAAGTGGTCTAGTGAACTAGATCAAACAAGCTTGTGTTAGCTTACTCGACCGGGTTAGTTCATTTTGTCTTCCTTGATGCTTACTTTTTTCTCTCTTTTTTTTTTTGTGGATAAAGAAGAATATATTTGTGATTTTTTTTTACATACTATTGGACATCTTAAATTGTCCAATAGAAACAATATATCATTAAAAATGTAGCCAATAGAAACACTTTAAATTCAAAACATTTTAGACGTTTAAAATTTCATCCTTTAATGGTTGATATATATTAGACTCCAAGCCGATTACTATGGATGCTGGCTACCATTGATGAAATACAAGGAATATTGAAAAATTGTTTAATAAAAGACTTCTATTCAGATATCAAGCTTTTTATTTTTGTGTTTATTAATTTTGCTATAGGCCGGTTTTAACATGGAATCCTCTACTTCTATTATGTTCATTGACCTTCCAAGTAAGAAAACTGCGGCAGGCACTGTAGAGCTTCTTCAGTGGGAAGGCTTTTGGTATCCAAAACATTTTCTTGCAGGGGTCTTATCTGCAAAACAAAACTTCAAAGTATGCGATGATGATGTGATTTTAGCTTCCTCTATGAAGACAGGAACCACTTGGTTGAAAGCTATTATACCATGAATTATCAACCGTGGCGACGAGTATGACCCTTTCGTTCAGAATCACCCAAATGCGCTTATGCTGTCTTTAGAAATCCAAATTTTCCGGGGAAATTCGAATCCTGATCTTTCGAGTATGCGTTCACCTAGATTGCTACGAACTCATGTGCCGTATCAAATGTTGTCGGACTCTGTCAAGAATGCTAAAGGTTGCAAGATTGTGTATATTACTCGAGACCCTAAGGATGTGTTTGTTTCATTATGGCACTTCATGAACACAAATCTGACACCTAATCAACGAGATCAAGTCTCCTTAAATGAAATATTTGGTAATTTCTGTGATGGAATTCATCCATTTGGACCTTTCCATGATCATGTCTTAGGTTATTGGAAAGAAAGTTTGGAATGTCCAGAAAAAATTCACTTCATTCGATATGATGACTTGAAGGTAGACCCTATAAAGCAAGTTCAAAGGCTGGCTTATTTTCTTGGGAAGTCGATGGAAAGAGAAGAAGTGGAAAAGTTGTTGCAGAAGTGCAACTTGGACAGGCCAAAGAACTTGGAAGTAAACAAAAATGGTGTTGATCCTTATGTTGGATGGCCTTATAAAGCTTACATCAGGTGTGGTGTGGTTGGGGACTGGAAAAACTGCTTATCAGAAGAGATGCAACAACGACTCGATGCGATTACGCAGAAGAAGTTCGAGGATTCTGGTTTAGTCTTCAAAATTTAGTGGGTTATTAATCATGTGTATCTTACGGATCCAGAATAATATTGTGGCAGTAATTCGAATTTGTTCTTGTTGCTTTCTTTGTGAGATTTGTAATTGTGTTGTTGCAGAGCTTTACTTTTCTTCGTTGATCTTGTCTATCAAATATTTTTGCAGGAGTTTCGATTTTTTTCTCTAAGTTTTGCAATAACAATTTTTATAGGAAAAAACACTTTAAAATGCTCTATATGTTTGTATGCCTGCATGCTTGCTAAGGAGTCGAAAAATATAAAACAGTAAAGGTAAAATTAAGATGCTATGTGAACTATATTTCACAAGTGCGTTTTTCTTAAGAGCATCACTAACGCAGGATTGATACCTGCTGTTGATGCTTACGTGGAAGATGTGAGATCATTCTTTGATGGACTTCAGTTATTTAAAGCGCATCAAAGCAAGTGGGGTTCACTGAACAGTCGACTTTATTTACTTAAAATATATTTTTTTTCGTTTTTTTTGTATTTTATCATTTTTGTTAATATATTTTTTTTTTTCTTTTCTTATTTAATGGTGCAATTTTATTTGAGAGGTTCGAAAATTAGTGTATTTTTATGTTTTTCGTTATTTACATAATTTTTTAAGTTGTGTAATTATTTTTTAATGCTAATTTTGGGTTATTTATATAATAAATAATTTATTTTTATTTGGTTAATTTCAAATCCCTTCTTATTGATAAATATATTTTTTTAATTTAATTATTTTTTCGATCTATTATTTATTTTAATTTTTAAAAATATTTTTTAAAAAATTCAATTAAATAATTTATTTTATAGATTTATTTCAAATATTAACTCACAAAAATATTTATACGAAATAAATTTATTTATTATTATTTATATATTATGAATAAATTAAATGATGAATGAAGTAATTATGATTTCATAATAGAATATAATTAAAGGTTAAGGATTAAAAAAATATAATATGATAGTTAAAAATTACCGAATTATCGATGTGATAATCTCATCAACTTGAGTTAATGCATTAGATATGAAAGTCAATTTTAGCAACTTATTACAACTCATATTTTGTTATTGTGAATTTGGGAGCAATAGAAAGATAAATTCAACGAGACTTCAAGACTTTTACCAAATAACACTTTCTTAAACGTTAATTTATTATTGTGAGATTCCACAAATTCTTTAAAATACAATGAGATATCACTTGAAGAGAAGCATTCTTGGTTAGTGTGCTTCACCATTGGCTGTTTGCATCGTTTATGATGCCGATCAAGTAGCTTTGGACTTTATAGAGAGTTTAAATTCGGCAAAACGCAGCAAAACTTGAAAGTACTATAATTTTTTTATCGGATAAGATATAGGATTCATAATATATTAAATCAAAATTTGTTCAGAATTTTAAAACTTGATATAGGATATACCCATAACTTGCTAGTTTCAAACAAAAAAAATTGTTAAAAGTCTTTTTGGAGGTCCAAAATATTTTAGTAGAAATATTTGTCTTTTTTGTTGTTAGGTTGAATGTCGACTTTTAACGATTGCTTGGCCCAATTTGATTTCAATTTTGATGAACAATAATATTTGTTGAGAATTTTTTTCAAATTTTTGAGTTTTTTGTGCCTACTTTTCTGGTATTATTTGAATTAATAAACTTACAAAAAGATAATTTCCTACATTAGTGCGCAAAGATCACGTGGCTCTAATTCATAGTCCGCCCAGTGGAAGGGCAAATTATACTAGATGGTTATAAGTTTTAAACTGGCTATAAAATTCTCGATGGATATTTCATAGCCAAAGTTCTATATAAAGATAATATTATGCTTTGTGTGCAACAAGATCACCACTGATTTTAACCACCATGATGAGTTTAAGTTCCACTCCCAATGAAGAGCAGAGCCAGGACAGGTACGATCACACATCCTTGCCAGTTGCCAAGTACCGTGGAGGTTCATGTCTCTACCAAGTGAATGGCTTTTGGCTGGGGATCAATCCCATAGTAGCAATCAAACAAATGTCAACTCAACTCAAGCTACTTCCAACAGACATAATCTTAGTTTCTTACCCCAAAACCGGCACAACATGGCTCAAAAGTCTTCTTTATTCAATCATTAATCGCTCTTCAAGAAATTCTCTTCTTGTCAAAAACCCCCACTCCCTTATTCCTACTCTAGAATACCATTTATATGGACCTAAACCTGAGCCACATGAAACTTTTCCCAGTATTAACTCGTCTCCTAGGATCTTCGCTACTCATCTTCCTTACCAAGTTTTAGTCAATGCAGTTGATATACCAGGTTGTCGTATTGTTTACAATACTAGAAACCCTAAAGACACCTTGGTATCAATGTGGCAATTTCTCCCTAAATCAAAGACTACCGAAAGGAGTTGGCTTTTGGAGGATGCAGTGGATGAGTTTTGCAAAGGTGTTTTTCCATTTGGACCCTTTCATGATCATGTTATGGGGTATAGAAATGAAAGCTTGAAGGATCCAAATAAGGTTTTGTTCGTGACTTATGAAGAGCTCAAGAATGATTGCAAGACTCATGTGAAGAGGTTGGCTGAGTTCTTGGATTGTCCGTTTGACGGAGTTGGTGGGGAGGAGGAATTGAATGAGATTGTGAAAGATTGTAGCTTTGAGAAAATAAGTAAGTATGAGATAAACAAGTCCGACGAAGTTTATGTGACTTGGTTGAAATTTCCAAGTAATTCTTTTTTCAGAAGAGGAGAAGTTGGGGATCATAAGAATTTCTTGAGTGCTGAGATGATTAATCGCATTGACAAAACTACTGAGAAGAAATTTCATGGTTCAGGCTTCATGTATGGAATTTAGAAGTTCTATTGCTATTGAAATTTACTTATAAGTAATTAAGTTTTGGCGTGATAGTACTTTTAAATAATTTTTTCTTATTCATATGTTGATATCTATTAATATTTAAGTAATTCTTTTATTCTTAAATACCGTGACCCTATTGGGTTACTATAAGTTAATTTGTTATCTGTTGAAACTATGTCTGCTTGTTTGTTTTAATTGTAAAAGTCAATTGCCAATAAAAGTAAATTGCAAAATAAAAAAAACCTATATTAAATGTGTTTACTAATTGTACAATATATATATATATACCATAAATAAATTAGCAGATTCAATTTGTCAACTAAAAGTAAAACAAATGAATATACAATGTTTTTAAACATTAAATACGCAATATGCATATATTACAAATCAAGAAACTGGTCCAATTTGTCAAATCTAGAGTTGCACTATTCTTTCATTTTTCCCCTGAAAGAAAAAAAAAAAGAAAAAGAAAAAGAGTTTTATAGGAGTTGTTAATGGGTTCAAGTTCAACTCCGAAAGGCGATAGCCTACCAACTCTCTGTCTAATTTTTTTAATTGCTTGCCCACTATTTATTGTATTTTGATCGCCTGTCTATTTTCTTGCCCTTTTTAATTTATTTAACTTGTTTTCCATTTTTTTCCTATGCATGCTTTTTATTTTTCATAATGCTAAAAAAGAATTTAGCCCATGACAAGTCATGAGTTGAATCCGATTTGGTTAGAATATGCGTATTTAACAATTAAAGTAACTCAATAAGAATGAGTCCTGATTGAATTAGTAGTTGTACTAAGACAAACCCATATATTATGGAACCCATATATTCATATGTTTCTCCGTTGCATTTGGGCTGTTCTTAAGGAATGTAACATTTTCCAAGCTAGCACAATGCATAACTCCACAATCGAGCTTCAAATTTTAAATCAGGTGCATATTAGAGCTATTCTGTCAAAAACTACTCAAATTATATCTGTACTATGGCAGCTTCCTCCTGCTGCATGGCTAAAAGTAAATACAGACAGCTTTTACACTAAAGCTGACAATAGATCTGGCGCAGGTGGTGTGTATTGAAATCTATGAGGATTTGTCTCAGACTGCTTTGCATTTTCTATTGGGTTAGCTCTTGCTTTTGAGGCTGAATAGAGGGCTGCAGTTTTCATTGTAAAAAAGGCTTTGTCTATGGGATGGCATAGGCTTTGGCTGGCTGGAAAGATTCATTTTATGTGGTTCATTTTTTCAAGTTAAAGTCTTATTAGGTTTTTTTAAAAGGTGTCAATTTAATTATCATGTTTTCGTAGTTGTCACAAATTCTTAAGTCTCTGCTTTCAAACAAGAAAAGAAAAAAGAAAACCCATATATTATCTCAATAAATAGGAAGATAGGCTAACTTATATGAGATTATACAATTAGATACCACACAAAATACACCACCCCTCTTGAGAGAGAGAGAGAGAGAGAGAGAGGCAGCACCTCATCAAGAGGAGAGGGGTGTTCGACCTCCATAAATGAAGAAAAGAAGAGTATTTGTTCCTCCCACCAATATGTTGTCTTCATTTAGATCTCCATGAAGATTTTAGATCGTAGAACTGTCTCTATCCTTAACCTAATAAGTACGAAGGATGTGTGCAACTCTAACATATACACTTTATGTTGTGTCGGCGTTTATTCCACTACAACTATGCAGTTAGTCCTTCGTACCATTATATTTGACTTTTTTTTAATATATCTATATTCCTCTGATTGTGATATATAAAAAGCACTAGCGTAAATGATCTGGATACTTATGAATCTAAAATAAGCATATATGTTCATGAATGTTGCTTTTACGAATATTTTTTAATATTTTTAAATGGGGGAGAAAATGATTGTCTAAATATTAGATAAAAATGCTGAAAATTTGAGACTTTGAACTAGTGGTATTGTCGGCTCAGGAACCGCCAGTTCTGGTTCAGGAACCGACAGTTCCGGTTTGTGAAATGAGAGAACTAGAACCAAACCGTGGTTCCCACGGTTTGAGCGGTTCAAGTTCCTGTTCGATTTTGATTTTGGTTCTGACCGATTTTAATCGGTTTAACCGCCGGTTCGGGTCCGATTCCGTTTTTTTTTTTGAAATTTTATTTTTAATCCACTATTTTATCCCGTTATTTTTTTTCGGTTTGTAAATTTTGTTATATTTAATAATTAACTATAGTACCAATAATATATTGTATTCTAAAGATTTTTTTAATAATTTTCAAACAAATTAACTATTCTACTAGTAATTATATTATATAATTTTAAACAAAAAAAAATTAGAAACTCTTCCTCTCTCTCCCCCTCATCTCCTTGGGTGGGAATTGGTTGAGTTTGACTCTCTTGAGTTCTAATATTTTCAACTTTTCAAAATTTTTATTTCCACAAAATTTTTTATTACTCTAAAATAAATATACAAATATTAATTAAATATAATAAAATAAATAAATTAAACTATAGTAAAAAAAGTAGAAAAAATTTAAAAAATGTAATTACAAAAAATAACTTTAAAAAATATAAAAAAATGTAATTACAATAATAAAATATATAAATAATTAATAAGAAAAATTTAGAGGAAAATAAATTTGTGAGAGAGTGTAGAAGAGATTGAGAGAGAAGAAATTGTGCAAATTAGATAGAAATGGGGTGGCGTATTTATAGAATTGAAATAACAAAAAAAAAAAAAAAAGTGAAATAATTGTTGAACCGTTCGAAGGTTTTTGAAAGGGTAGAACTAGAACTTAAACTGAAACTGTCTGATTTTGATATGCCGGTTCCGATTCCAATTTCGGTTCAATTCCAATTTTGACCGATTTTGACCTGTCCAATTTCGATTCAGTTTGTCAATTTCAATTTAATTTTTACATGTCTACTATGAACCACGAGTGAGCTTGAAAATGTGAAGTGGTAGAAAATAGCGACTAGAAACTTCTGAAAAGGCGATGCATGTACTAAACCTGCTTTTCACGAGCATTACGACAGTGGATGAGTTCTGTCGCTCTTGACACTAAGGCAAACATGGCAAGCTATGATTTGTTCATGCTCGCCACACAATCCAATCATTACACATCTGTCAGAATGACGACCAAATGGGTTACTGTGTGTGCCACTTGGCACACTTGGTCGAATAAAAGAGTGAGATGTGGCATGTGTTGCCATGTCATGACTGCCATCTAAGATTGGGATATTACATCACCAAAATTGGAACAATGACCGAGTGTCACGTGAACCAACCACATCATGAAATGTGGCAAGAAAATGAATACCATGTGCAAGCGCATGTGCACGTGGAGCATCTGAATCTGCCTTTTGTTGGCACGTGGTCACACATGGAACCTGAACCCATCGCCAAACTTTCAAAATTTTAAGGAGATTGATAGTTTGCATTTTTCTGGATTTAATGATGCATTTTTCCTATTTTTTAATGTCCAGATTTATTTTGTTAATTTTAGGATAATTAAAAATTGTTTTATACTTGTGTAATTATGTTTTCTTCCACGAATATTCCGAAAAATATTTTTGAAAAACTTTTGCTTTAAATATGTGTAAGTACATTCCCATTTGAATAATTGAGATGAGTTTCAATTGTGGGTAATACATGTGTGTATTAACTTGCTCTATTTGTATCGTATTAGAAAAACGGTGATGGTTAGATACTTATCCAAACCAAAGAGCGAGTGGGGTAATGTGATGTTGCATCAAATGGAACACAAAGTTGAAAACTTTTTCATGAGTGCCAAAGTGGAATATGATGGCATTGATATTATGGCTTAACATCGCTTATATGCATAACAAAATACATAAATTTATTTAGGAAGGTAGTCTTAGTTAGAAAAGGATGTGTTTGGTAAAACGTACATATGATGGTGATTTATTCATTCCATCACATCTATCTTGGTTGAGTTGTTCAATTAATCGAAAATTACATAGGACTATGATTACTGAAAACAATCATGAAATTCCTCGAGGAACTAGAAAGGAAAGAACATTTTAAAAAGGAATGCGTCTAAATTGCCTTGTGATCTTAAAAAGTGGTCGCTATATGGAACGCGTCCATGGTATGGTTGCTCATCTAATAGAATCTCCATTGAGTTGATGTGCCAACTTAATGATTATATTTCAATACATTGGAAAATTGTCTATACTTTTGCTTAACTACGTCACTCCATTAACGACTTACTTTGAGATACGTTCTTTTGAAATCGTTACTCAGTAATGACCAGAACTATAATATCATAACCTTCCGGAATATCCTATATTGTTTTCACAGTAATCCTGGGATTTTGAAGATAACTAAGAATTTAGAAAGCAATAGAAAATGTATAACACAAATGTTGGGTTTCAAGCTCTGTCCTTTTTTTCTTTCAAGAGGAAGTCCTACATAAACTTCTGATTTACAAACACACACCTTTTCCCTAGACAGGTGGCCGAAACCTTTTAAAATATCAGACTAATAATACACGGTCTTTAACATGTGACCGACAAGTTTTAAAAGAAAAGACAAACATGGTGTAACCCGTGACTTCTGGCGTTATTATATGGCCGACAACTTTTTGAAAAGAAAACAAACATAATACATCTGTGACTTTATAATAGACTATGGACCACACAAGACAGCGAATCTTTATTTTTCTGGTGGTGGAGTGGGGGGGCGATTGGTGACTTGTGTCCATATGCCACCTGACAGATTTGGATGGTGAATGGGACAAGCATCATTCCATTGTCAAGGGTATTCTTCATCTGACGAAGAATTATTGTTATTGTCGAATGGTACTTTCTTGGTGTGGTAGCCTGGAAGAGGTTGAACTGGTGCAACCTGCTGTAGTTCCTCCATTATCACATCATGAACTAGAGGTGGATTCTCATAAGGTCCTTTGAACATCCCAATGTAGTCTAAAATCCTACTAACATGGTAGGAGGTGGTGAAGAAGAATTGTTAAGCTAGCATAGATGTTCCACCAATTGTTCTCTTTGTATGAGATTTCCACGGATGGACGGATAAATTGTTCCCCATGCATAGAAAATATTCTGAGTCCATAGGAATCCTTGAGAAAGGCCAAAATGCGGTCGGTGCAAAATGTAGAGCTTTATAGATGATTGATTTACTCAACCTAAGAACCTTTCATTCTCAATAATGGTTTGGAGCCTTCTTCTCCAAACTGGAATTTCTTCAATAAGGAACGACACTGCTGATCATCATTTAAATGGTTCAGGATCTCCTTTGCATCGAACTCAATGGCTATCTTATGAATAGCAACAAGACACAACAGAAACTATAAGAAATCTTCTGTGAAAAAACTAGCCATTATGAATGGCTTTGTAAGGAAAGCATAAGGAGGATCAAACATGAAGCATTTGGGAATCAGACTTGTGAAGTATACTTCTTGAGATCTGAAGTAGACCAGATGAGTCTTTGCAAAAGTATGAATTTGCTCTGGACACTCCATGCCATGCAATCCTAGAGGGAATCATCTTTTTTGCATTGCTACGATGTACATTGGACTGGAAGGACTCACCATGAGGATAAGAAAAATTGAACCCCAAGGAACAATTAATTGGGCAGATTGTTTCTTTGGGCAAGGGAGATAATCTGTGATAATGGTGTGATGGCCTTTTATATGCTTCACCTCGAACTCATATCTGCTGAAGTGGTCATTCAGCCTTAAAAACATACAGTTGTAGATTATAACTTTTATATTATATTGTGTTAATATAATATTTCATATTTTCTCATGTATTTTTCTAATCATTTGTTTTAAATTAGTGATATATTATTTTTTTAAGTTAATTAATTAAATTTATACCATGGATAAATGGGTACCTTATGGGTAAACAAATACCCTGTGGGTAAAGTATGAATAGTAATTTTTATTACCTGCATGGATACGGGTAGAGTATGTGTATAAGGTATAAACTATAGGTACGGGTAAAAATATTAGTATACCCTACACATAGCCATCCCTAGCTATCACTCTTTGTGTTTTGCCTAACTCAATTGGACCATTCATTATTCACATTATCATTTTACATAGTTAGCATGTCAAATCATGACTTAACAAATGGAATTAATAGATTATTAACGACATGATAAATTTGATTTAAAATTCAAAGATTAGTTTTTCTATGATAGCTTTTAAAGAATAGGTTATTTTTGATAACTAATGCATTCAGATTATTTTCAATAATTTTTTCTTTTCTTAAAACCTAAAAAATATTAAATATGTGTTCAAATTGACCTACAAGCAAAAATTAATCAATCACTTTCTCTTTAGGATTGATACTATAATTTTGTTAAACTTAGGAGTTGAACACTTGATTTTTCATAGATTAGATCTTGTCCCTCGGATCAAATCCACATGTGGTTTGCAGCTAGGATTTTCAAACCCAACTGCTAGTCGGATAGGACTATGGTGCTTTTAAATTTATATGCTTTATGTACTTTTAAGAGCTGATATTTAATAATAACATCTTAATTAAATCCAACGATTTAAATATAGCCAACACATTAAAATTTAATGTGCTGGCTGCATTTAAACCATTGGATTTAATTAAGATTTAATGTGTTAGATGCGTTTAAACCATTGGATTTAATTAAGATGTTGTTGTTAGATTCCAATTCTCAAAAGTAAATCAAACCTATAAACTTAAAAGCACCATAGCCCTTGCCTAGTGCTCACCCATGCTTGAGCCCTAAATGATGTAGGGGATACCTCATCACCATCAACATTCTTATCAATAGCTCTCTTTAATCCTCTCATTCAACAAAGGCAACACCTTAGAGACCGTTTTCACAACCACCACAGATTCTTGTATAATATTTTAAACTATAATTTTTGTATAAATTATTCATCAAGTGATAACTTATCACATTAATGTTTTATTAAAAACATACAGTTGTAGATTATAACTTTTATATTATGTTGTGTGAATATAATATTTCATATTGTCCTGTATATTTTTTTAACCATTTGTTTTAAATTAGTTATATATATTTTTTAAATGAATTAACTAAATTTATACCATGGGTAAATAGGTACTCTATGGGTAAACAAATACATTGTAGGTAAGGTACATGTAGTAATTTTTGTCACCCGTACGAATACGGGTAGATTATGGGTATAAGGTATAAACTATGGGTACGGGTAAAAATATTAGTATACCATACCCATTGTCATTCCTAGCTGTCACTCTTTGTGTTTTGTCCAACTCAATTGGACCATTCATTATTCACATTATCATTTTACACAGTTAGCATGTTGAATAATGACTTAACAAATGGAATTAACAGATTATTAATGACATGATAAATTTGATTCAAAATTCAAAGATTAGTGTTTTCTATGATAGCTTTTTTGATAAATAATGCATTCGGATTATTTTCAGTAATTTTTTCTTTATTTAAAACCTAAAAAATATTAAATATGTGTTCAAATTGACATACAAACAAAACTTAATCAATCACCTTCTCTTAAGGACTGACATAATAATTTTGCTAAACTTGGGAGTTGAACACTTATTTTTTCATAAATTAGATCCTGTCCCTTAGATCAAATCCTCATGTGGTTTGCAACTAGGGTTTCAAACCCAACCACTGCTCAGATGGGACTACGATGCTTTTAAATTTATAAGATTTATGTACTTTTAAGGGCTGATATTTAATAGCAACATCTTAATTGAATCCAACGATTTAAATATAACCAACATATTAAAATTTAATGTGTTGGCTGCATTAAGTCATTTTTATCAATAGCTCTCTTTAATCCTCTCCTTCAACAAAGGCAACACCTTAGAGACCGTTTCCACAACCACCATAGCATCTCACTCAAAAGAATGAACTCCAACTCCAACAACTTTCCAACTCTCCTCTTATTCTTCTTGCTGAAGATGCTTACACAATAAGTGACTGAGAGGTCTGTGAAGACGAAGAGGCTATGGGGTATTCATGAGAGTAAGTTGTGAGAGGAGGTAGAGGAGACAAAGCAGTTGTTAATGCAAAGTCATTGATCGAAGCGTGGACTTGATATTCTGTTACATTAGGGTTTGAGGTGGTGGCAACAGAGGGAAGTGGTTGGAGCATAGCTTTTGTATCAATGGTTGTGGATTTTGGCAGAGAGAGAGAGAGAGGGAGGAGTTTGTAGATAGAGAAAAAAAGAGAGAAAGTGTAGAGAGAGAGAGATGGAGACAATAAATTGAAGAGTGAGAAATTTTCAAAAAGAGTGAAAGTTTGGTAAATACTTTTATGGATCTGGTTTTTGTGAAAATAGTTTAAGCAATATGCTATTCGTAAAGAGAGAGAGAGAGAGAGAGAGGAGCGTTAGATAGAGAAAAAAAAAGAGAGAAAATGTAGAGAGAGAGAGACGAAGACGAGAAATTGAAGAGTGATAAATTTTGAAAAAGAGTGAAAATTTTGTAAATACTTTTACGGATTTGGTATTTGTGAAAATAGTTTTGGCGATATGCTATTCGGAATTTAGAAACTTAAATGTGGTAAATTGTGTAATGTCCTCTTTATGTTACACCAGAAATAAATTAATTGGAAATAAAATCATAATTTCTTCAAACGAACGGAAGATGACTCGAGCAAGTTTATTAACTGTCATAATTAAAAAACATAAAGCAGTGAAGTAAATCGTTATCAATACCAAACTTATTTCATAATCTTTGAACGAATTAGTTACTAAATCCCATACATAAAACCCGAGGCATGGAAATTTTCCTTCGTAGTTTTGTCAATACGCTTTATCATATCGTCATTCAAGTCATTCTTATAATCCCCAACCTCTCCTTGTCTAAAGAAAGAATCAAATGGTACTTTTACAAGAGCTCTGCCAAGATGGTTAGACTTGTTAACTTCATAGTGACTGATCTTCTCAAAGCTACACATAGTCACAATCTCATCCAACACATCTTCCTCATCTTCCTGAAATGGACTGCCCAAAAAACTAGCCAACCTCTTCATATGGACCTTGCAATCACTTTTAAGTTCTTCATAAGTAACAAAGAAAACTTTATTTGGTTGCATCAAGCTTTCCTTTTTATACCCTAACACATGCTCATAATAGGGTCCAAAAGTAACCTTCCCATCACAAAATTTATCCACCAAATCCTCTAAACGCCATGGCTCATCATAGGTCTTTGATTTTCGAAGAAAATGCCATAATGATATCAAGGTGTCTTTAGGGTTTCTAGTGATATAAACAACACGACACTTTGTTGTTTTGTATATATTTGATATAACTTGGTAAGGCAAATGTGTAGCAAAAAGTCTAGGACTGGATTTGGTGCTAGCGAAAGCCTCGAAAGGGTTGGCTTTTTGTCCATATAGCTGAACTTCTAGGGTAGGAACAATCAAATGAGGATGAGTAGTGAGAATGGTATCTCTTGAAGTAGGATTCATGATGGAATAAAGGAGTGTTTTGAGCCATGTGGTGCCTGTTTTTGGGAAAGAAGCTAAGATAACATCTTCTTGATCAGGCTTGAATTGGGTTTCAATTTGTTTGTCTACCTCCAAAAATGGAAGTCTGTACCAAAAACCATTCCATTGGTAGCGAGTCACATCTCCATTATACTTCACTGCTGGCAAGTATTTGTAATCGTCCTCCATTTCTGATAAAGAACTCTCCATATTTATGTATTAGTGGCTTTTGTGGTTTGTGTAGTACTTGTTTACTCTACAGCTCATTCGTTTTATATAGTCATGTGTTCTTGCCTCTCAAAAGAAAATGGCATGCCACATTTAATATATTATAGTTTTAAGAAATATGAGTTATGTATATTTCAAAAAAATATATATTTTACGTTCTTTTTTTTTTTGTTCCAAATGATCATATACAATGTACCTCCGTCCAATATCCGGCCAGCAATTATTTAGTATCTTCGTCTCGATTTCATGGTGATTTGGCTTCTTTTTTTGGTAAAGAAAAAAAGAACAAATTTGATTTCAATCAAGAATATGCTACAGAACTGAGATTAGGATGGGGCCACGGGCGATTTTTCCATGTTTGTCTTTTAGAACCATATTATCAAACAATTGTTATATACAGAAAAAAAAAGTTAATGCTGTAATTAATATGAGAATATGAAGTTTCACGAGCAATTTAATAAATTATTGCGTTCATATTTTAATTAGTTTAATTGTTTATTTTTTGTATTTATGTAAAATAACGGAATAAGTTTATTAATTTGCATAGAATAATACTTCAATTTTTTATTTTTTTTTCCAAACAAAAAAACAAAACTTATCGATGAAAAATAAATTGCTTTGCATACTACTTCCTCTGTCCCATTTTCAGTGACAATTTTTTTTTGTCATATAGTCTACGAAAAGTATTAATTAAGATGTATTAATTAGGGTTAGTGAATTAATATGTTTTAGTGAATCAATATATTAAGCGTGGGTACAATTGATTCGTACTCTATTAAATAAGAATCTTTTAGGAAAATTTGTGTAAAAAAATTTAGATAATGTCATTCATTTTGACATTACAATCACTTTTTGTGTCACCTCAAATAGAATAAGGAAGTATTTAAAAAACAATAAAGATTTTTGGCTCAAATATATCCGGATAAATAGGGATATATTTGTCCAAAAGATATTATCTTGAACTTTTATGTCTAAAATACCCTTCAATCTAATTTTAAAAATATATTTAATGATTAAAAGAATTAATACAGATTCATTTAATATAG
>CAODLS011082992.1:0-11843 GCA_948243855.1 Flueggea neowawraea | reverse complement strand
CTACAAGACTAGACAAAAGCATCAAACAAAATAACAAACTCAAACAAAAGAGAAAATGCTCAAATTGAAAACAAATTGAAATAAAATAAAACAAAGAACATTCAAACTTGGGTTGCCTCCCAAGAAGCGTTTGTTTAACATCATTAGCTTCACGTTGGTGAGTGTGTCCTATCACGGGGGCTTGTATGCATTGCACGAAGCATTCACACCAACTCCACAACTTAGCTCATTGCATTGGTTCACCTCTTTACTCTTAATGCGCCATATGAGATGACACATCGCTGTTGAGTTGGCTTTTGGTTTCAACGGATCAAACGCCTCTCTCTTAGTTTTCTTTCTCCGAGTTTTCAACATTTTCTTCTTCATTTTAGGCACCATTTCATGAAATTTAGGTGCATCACTTGACTCTTCCTTGTCAGGTACCTGCACCACACTAGACAAAACAACATTTTCTGTAGTAGAATGTGAGTCAAAATGGCGTTGAACCTTAGAGTCCTTAATTTGAAAACATTTATCCTCAACTCTAAGGGTTAACACTAGATCATACATATCAACAATGGACCTAAAAGTAGCTAAGAATGGTCGTCCTAGGATCAAAGGCATTTCTAGATTACACATCATGTCAAGGATCATAAAATCAACATGAAACGTAAAATCTCCTACCCTAACCAAAACATTCTCTACAATACCTCTAGGATGCACAACAAATTTATCAGCTAATTACACAGGCACCCTAGTCAGTATGGGTTCTCCTAAGTCCATATTTACAAACAAATCATACGACATCACATTAATGCTAGCACCTAAGTCAGCTAATGCATCATCAATGTCTAAACTACCAATAGTAAGAGGGATAAAGAAACTCATTGGGTCTTTTAGCTTCGTCGATAGCTCAGGTGATGTCTGAGGTAGCTAGACTTTCTTTTTCTTCTTTTCAGCCTCGACTACAGGTAGTGGTTGCCCAGAATTGGCGGTTGGCTTCTCAATATAACCCAAGGCTGCTTTCATACGCTCCGTCTGGTAGAGTGCTGCAAGATAAGGAATTCGAGGCCTATACTCATGAAACACCCTTTTTTGGCTCATCCTTTTCAACATTGTTTGCCTCAATTTTTGTCTGAGCCTTGTCTTCTTCCATGCTTCTGTCCATCTGGCCATCGTCAAACCCATTAACAAATATAGCATGAACCTACTCCTTAAGATTGGTTTTAGTGTTGCTTGGGAGAGAGCTTGGTTGCCTTTGAGATAAGAGCTTAGCTATTTGGCCAACTTGACTTTCCACATTGTGGAGAGACGCATGTAAATTTTTAATTGAAGCTCCTTGGTTCATTAAAGTAGTCTTTATTTGGGTGAACTACTTTTCGGAGGCCTTGATGTACTTGCTCATCAACTCCTCAAAGTTTGGCTTCACTAACTACTGTCGTTGTTGAAACCCAGGTGGTTGATTTTGTCTCTACTGATTCTAACCTCCCCATGAAAGGTTTCGTGATTCTGCCACTTTGGATTATATGTGTTGCTGTATGGATTTTTTTTAGGATTGCTCTGTGTATTCCCCATATAGTTCACAGTCTCAACACACTCCTAGCTTTATGTCCTTCCCCACATACCTCATAAAATGCAATTTGAGCCGGTTGTTGCACTGTGGAAAGTCCCTCAATCTTCTTACTCAAGGCTTCGGCTTGTATGGTCAAGGCTGTCATTGCTTCCACGCCATACACCCCAGCTGGCTTATTTGGCGTAGAACGTGTTATGTGCCACTGATAATTGTTCACGGCCATCTCCTCTATCAACTCCTGTGCAACCTCTGGTGTTTTATTTCTTAATGTACCCCCAACTGCAGCATCAATCATTTGTCTAGTGCAGTGGTTCAACCCATTGTAAAAAGTATGAACCTACAGCCATGTCAGTAACCCATGAAGTGGACATTTCCTCGACAACTCCTTGAACCTCTTGTTAGTGTAAGCCCTAACCCCAAGCACATTGTATTCGAAAACCCTTTATATTTGATATATATGTATGAGGCATTTTTCATCCTGTTTCTTATTTCTGTTCATATTTAATTGGATGAATTATCTGTGGATAGTGGTTCTGATTAAGTTATCAAATATGATTTGGATAGTAAAACCTTAATTCGTAATAGAACACTATTCTAAATATCCCTAGTCAATCATTGTCATGTGAATGGCAATGAATGAAGACTAGTATGTACCTTTTGAGATGATCATGTTTTACGGATCATAGGATATGAGATATCGATCAGAGTACATAGATAATTGTTAGTGAACAGTGTATTTGGATTGATCCATTCACGAGAATACTACATGGTAGTATGTCATAAGTATTTATCGTGCAATGCTTAGACTCGAACCATTCGACCTAAAATCTCTATGGATTCTTAGGTGATTTGTCGTATACTTTGACATACGCCTAACATGACCGTAACTGGTTGACTAGTATGGGTATGGTTGGGTATGCCACGAGTCACGCTGTGAAACATAAGTGAAGTGAAGGAATTGCCACTCTCGTAAAGAGAGAATATATTACAAGCCAATTGATAAGTGAGACTGAGTAGTGTATGACCATACCAAATAGGATGATAAGAGTTATCATCTATTTGACTTAGTCAGTATCACTAAGAGATCAAGGAAATTATTTAGTGCTAGATAAGGATGACTTTCCATGCCTTATGCTAATCATGATATCGAGAGGAAAGGGTTGTATAAGCTTGCAATAGGTCTTGTTAATGGATATTGACATTCGTTCAATTTGGGTAATCATAATGTCTTGCTAGAGACCGCTTATGATTTATGGGCTCTGGGCCCATTGCCAACATTGAACGGACCTACAGGATCGCACATAATAAAACCAATTGAAGAAAATAAATGCATATTTCTACATTTGCCACTTATTTGTGTAGATTAGATAAGTTGGGCCTTGTAATTTTTGGGACATGCATTGAGGCCCATTGAATGTCAATTTTGGGCCAATGAGTATTAACTAATTAAATTAGTTAATGAAAGAAGAGAAAAATAAGACCTTGTTTAGTTGGACTTAAGCATGGGTTTTGTAATGGCTTGGGCTTAACTATGTGATTAGTTTTTTGAACCCAAACCATTACACCTTTAAGCCTTGTTTGAGAGAGGGTGGCCAACCCATTTGGAGCCTAATTAAAACTGTATAATCTGGAAATTATGGGGATTAGGGTTCGGCTGAGGTTATAAAGGAAGCAAAAGAAGATGTGCTTTGGTGGTTGTTCCATTCTTCCTCTTTTTCTTAAACCTAGCCATCCATCTCTCTCTCTCTCTCAACTCTCTCATCTTTGTCCAGCCGAAATCCTCAAGTTAGAAGGGAAAGGATACTTGATTCCTTCTCCAATCCTTGTGATTAAAAGGCTTCCAAGCTTGTTTTGAACAAGGTAATCGTCGGCCTACACCTACAGATTTAGGCAAGTGCACCTATCGTCTATAGCTAGTGGACCTATGAGTACCGAGTGTCGTATCCCATAGAGACTATGATTATTAGCTACTCACTCTCGCTCTATTATCTAACCAACAAATTATGTGATCTCAAATAGATAAAATAGATGGAAATCAACATAAGAACCAACACACACAGCCAAAAAGATAGAACAATCGATCGAAAGTAGCACCTAGATGTTGAATCGTCCTAGAACGAACTAAGTGAAAATGTCTCTTTATTCAAATGGTTATTTAGGCAATTGGACCATGGAAATTCCTGTGATAATATTAACCTCTCTCTCGAGTCAGCTAACGTCTAACGCCTAGTTTAATTAATCGAAATCTCTTCCTAATTAAAACTTCTATCGTTGCTTTATCGATCTAAGAATTTCACAATTAGGTTTGACCCCAATCCAGAGGATTTATGTTGACCTATCTCTAGGTTTGCATGCAACTCCCTCAATTATGAATGATCTATCACGCAGAAAATATCTCGATTACTCATGCATGAATAAGTAATGGAATCGAAAGGCTAGCAACAATCAATTCAACAATTGAACAATAAAAAATTATAATTGAGTCTAAATTCCATAAATAAATTGAATGAATAACAAAACCCAAGAATCACACAACTAATCTAGGGTTCATCATATCTAGATGCAATGTTTACTTCATAATTGTAGAGAGGTAAACAACAAGATATAAAGAAATTCTATAGAGTTGGAGTCCCTCAATCCTTCGACAAATCTCTTTGATATTGGTGGAAATCCTCCCCAACAACGATCTCTTGCAAAGACCCAACGTTCTTCCTCTCCAAACTACGTGTTTTTGGTCTCTAATGATGGTCCTCTCTCTTATGTTTCTGAAACATGCTTAAATAACACGAATTAGCCATTCTGGCAAGACACAGGCACATTCCACTGCCGTGTCTTGCACTTACCGTCCGTGTCTTAAACTTTCATCAGGTGGGAAGTTGCACGGACATGGGTTTATGCCCGTGTCTTACACTCCTCTGTCTGTGCCTCACCAATCATGCCCATGTCTTGTAAAATAAACATTCCAGGCTAGTACATGGACACGCACATGGTCGTGGCAGTGTCCGTGTTTCATTCCACGGTCGTGGCTTGTCATGTGTTGCTTGTGTCTTGTCCAAATAATCAAGAAACACACATTGAAGCCTCCAATTGCACACATCTGATTGTCCACGGCCGTGTAATAGTTCATGGTGACCGTGTCTTGCTCTGAAAGGTCGTAAACTTGTCATTCTTGCTCTGTTTTGGTTCGTTCTTGCCAAAATCTATGAAGGCATCATCAATTGGCCTGAAAAATACAAAATAAATTATAAAAGTACCTGAAATCATGATAAACGCTTGTTCTATATCCAAAATAATATGAATTTATTCACAAAAACGTGCATGAATGAACGTTTAGACATTCATTATCATGGAATGATAAAAAGTCAAGACTAGTATGCGTTCTGAGAGATGATCATGTTTTACTGTTAATGAATATGAGATATCACTTAGAACATAAATACATGTTGGGAACATGATATTGGACTAACCCGCTACGAGAAATACTACATGGTATATGTCATCAGTGTTTCTCATCACAATAGTGATATTTGAGTCCTTCAACTTGATTTCACTATGGGTTCCTACATGAGGAGCTTTATGTTTTAATATAATTCAACGTCATCTATAATAGGATGGTAATACAAGCAATAATTGGACATATGGTAAATCATATGGAGGAATGTGAGTGGCAGTGAAGGAATTTGTCCCGCTCTTATTTGAGTGAGATATCTCTTGGCCACTTGACAAGTAGGACTGATGAAATGCATGACCGTGCTCAAATGAATTCAATAGAGGTTATCAATGTCATTTGTTTTGGTCAATCTACTTTAGTATCAAGAAATGTTTGATTAAGCTTTATACAGATGACATTATGCTTAATCGAGATATAGTGCGACAAAATGACTAAATATTGAACTGTGCATTAGGTTTTGTCAAGTCATCGAATTTGTTCAAGTTGTGAGACAAAGAGAATGGTTTGTCGAAGTCTATAAATAGGCTTCTTTTGAAACCCTAATAATGTTTTTTGGCCGTCCATACCACAAAAGAGAGAAAACAATATTGCAAGGTATTATTTGAGAGTGTCCTCAAAATTAGGTGCTAGCATATCTTTGCAGTTCGATTCGTGTGGATACTAGTCGAGTGTGTTCTCATCCTGCAACGTCTATGACTCAAATCAAATAGCATCCTCTCATTCTTGTTTCGAAACTAAAAGGTAACACATATTCCTTAGTTGGTTTTATCGATTTGCATGGATCCTTAGTTAATGTAGCAGCTAAGGAATATGTGATTACTTCTTAATTTTGAAACTAATAGACTAGAATTAGATCTTGCAGTTGATGTAGATGAAGTTACTATAGCAGCTAGTCCAAGTGGAACATCTCATGTCTTAGTAAATGTTGATTGGGTACCAAGGCTATATCATTAACAACAACACTTCAAGTACGCATTATATTGTTTGGAAATATCTTTTATCTTAATTTTTTACATCAGTGATTACTGGTAATGCATCTAGAGTCGTGCACAAGATTGTTGAGCCATTTATGGTCAACATGAAAAATTCCCCCAAGTTTTGATGATTTACAAAGCAATTGAAATTTAAGCTAAGCACGTTCATACACCGCTACGCACGTTGATCTTTTCATTACACATGTAGATATTGTCTTAATGCACGATGAGTTTAGCCTTGAAGATATTGACTTAAACCACAGGAGCTTTTATGCATGCTGATGTCTTGCAACGCACACTGTCATGTATCCTGCACTTTTGGAACTTGAAGGAAAACAGACAACACACATAGAGATGATGCCAAAACATGTAGCTGGTATGTGTGTCAAGGAAAAATGATCCAAGCCTTCACCTATGTACTAAAGAAGTTAAAAAAAGCACGCAAATCAATATGGAGTTCCCTGGTTAAATCAAATCAATTCATCTACGAACTTAGACAAAAGACTGCTCAAATATGTTAAAAGCTAGCAAGAGAGTCCATGCGTTACAAGCCTTCAATGCACGCTGTGAATTAAAGGTGCTACCTTTGAAGTTTTAGTAACAACGCACGTTGACAGAGAGCAATACATGTAGATGAGTGAGGAGGTAGATATTGACAAATCCATTATACGCTCCTCGGGAATTCAAATTTAAATATTCCTCCTATAGAATGACAGTCATAATTAAAGGTGTGATCTTTGATGCCAACAACACAATTGGTTATCTAAGCATGGAGATGAAGATCTTTAACAAGCACTGAATACTGGAACTTAGAAAAGCACGCAGAAGGGTCTACAACGCACTATGTATAATTACGCATGTGGATACTCAATAAAGGACATTGAATGTGTTGACGTCATTAGAATCAGAAGTTTTCCATTCTTTCACAACAAATACTTCTAGACTTACAACAACTGTTTTTTAGAGACTGCCTATAAATAAAGGTCTCAAAAAACAAGGGAAGGTACAAACATTTTTGAGAGAGTGCCAATGTTTTGCCAATTTGTCATTCGATTTTCTATCTCTTAGTGTTCTTGAGTTTTGAATACCAACTGAGCTCTACTTTGCAATTTCTGTTATTGGGCTGGTGTGAGAAACAATTATTCACTTTGGTAATCCACTTGCAATCAAGCTTGGGTGTTAAACTTGAGGGTAGGATAGATTTTAGTGCATATCCTTAAAAATAGCAAGAGGTTGTTTGATTTTCTTGTTCTGTCTTCAAAATAAGTTGTAAAATGTTTTCTTATAAGCTTGAAAAATGGGAGGTTGTAAAGGCTTCCCTTTGCCCGGAAGAGAGGCGTTGAATAGTGGATTCAAAATTCTCTTGTGAACTAGAGGAGTGGACGTAAATCAATGATGACCTAACCAAAATAAATATCGAATTTGTTTTTTCTAACTTCATCTGTTTTGCCTATTTCATATTTGTGTGTTTTGGATTGTTGGTTTACTTAAAGCTTTCAAAAGTATTTTATGATTTTATTCAAAAAAATTTTAAATTTTTATTTACAATCCAACTCACCCCTCTTGGATTGCCATATTGGACCAACATATTCGACCAACATAGATTATTCTTGTGTGGTGCCATAGCTTATATTTACGTGTACATATCTATGGGAATTGGTGTCATAGCTTTTACGAGTTTTACACGCTGTAATCTTATCTAGTCATTCGAGTATATCAGCAACCCTTACGACGTGTCAATACTAACAATGTAGATGTAAACTGATGAAAAAAAATGTAAACTTTAAATGTTATTATTGTTCTTTTGTATTTAAAGTCGTCACTCCCTGTTTTATTACATTATACATCTTTTCCTGGCAAGTTATTGATAACAATCTGGTACATTAAAAATTTTGAGCAAAGATACATCTAGTTGGTTGGTTGAATATCCAACCAGGATAGCGTAACCGAAGGAGCTTTTGTTTTAGCAGTAGGTGAGCAACTTGATTTTGCCATCCCGGCAGTACAAACACAAGAGATGTAACTATCTGATCTAATTAAGTTCGAAATATCATCTACAATAGCTCGAATCTCTCAATGATAAGCTTTTTGTGTTTGGTGGATCAATGGCTCAAGAGCAGCTGCACCAAACACTGCTTAGTGATTAAGACTGCAAGTCTGAGAGCAATAGCTTCAGCTTCTAGGATTGAACCATATGGACCTTCATAGTGATACCATTCATAATTCTCACTATACGATACAGCATCCTTGCAAATCTGATTCCTCCAAACTCAGTCTGTCACAAGTGAAACCACCATCCTTGAATGCTCTCAAAATCTTCCTTCCTTGACAGATAATTCAGATGAGAAGGTAAACAAAAGTTCAGGCGGATAGTGAAAACATGCTCAAAAGTTCATATTTTACCATGACTCACTTTTTACAGGAATTAATTCGCCAGTGCATTGGTTGGCCGTCTTAAGTTCATTGATCACATGATTTTATTCATCTTACAGCCATGACATTGTTTGTGTTTATATAGGATAGGATTAAAAAACCGAAACAAATTAAGTCTGTTTAGTCATTTGGTTTAGGCCGAAACCAAGACAAAGATTGCTTCCTCTGTGTTTATTCTTGCCCTGTTAGGCTGCTACTTTGCTGAAAAGCAATTTACAAGTCCGCTTGCAGACGTGGAAGCGACAATCTGAAGCTTAGCTTTGAGTATCATATATACATGCGGCATGCGTATCGCAAATTAAGCATTAACAACAATACCTAGCCTTTGTTTCTTCAAGATTCTTACTATTTAGTCCGTTAACTTTCTATAAATGATGCAATCCGATGTTTCTGACCACTGATTATCTCAACAACCACCAATAATAATAGTTCTTGTTAGATTTCCTGTTCATGATTCGTGCAAGCAACTGTGTTGTGTTGAGGGAAAAATAAAAAAAAAAACCATTTCGACACGTGAAAGTTAATTAATGAGTCTGCTAGGTTCGCATTGTACGTGAAATATGGCCCATAATTTAGGCTATATATTTCACCCAAACACCAGAAAACAGAAACCAAGTTGTTCATTTCAGAGAATTCCAACTTCAAAAAGTTCATTAATTAACTTGTTCGACGTTCTAGTACAATAATTTTCCATAAATGGAGAAGGGAAAGAAGAGAATGGCTGTCCTAGTAGGGTGCAACTATCAGAACACTCGAAACGAGCTTCATGGTTGCATCAACGATGTTACCACCATGAGGGACTTGCTCGTGAGAAGGTTCGGGTTTGATTTTAGTGACATCCAGCTCTTAACAGATGCGCCAGGACCGTTGGTCGAGCCAACTGGGGCAAACATAAAGAATGCGCTTCATCAGATGGTTGACAAAGCAGAGCCAGGGGATGTTTTATTTTTCCATTTTAGTGGACATGGAACAAGAATTCCGTCTATGAAGCCTGGTCATCATTTTAGGCAGGATGAAGCCATTGTGCCCCGTGATTTTAATCTCATTACTGGTTTGTGTTTCAGTTGCTACTTGTCTCTCTTTATGATCGCTTGGCATTCTGCATATTTCATTCAGTTGATACTTTATGAAGTTTTCTTTTTTAAAATAATTATTGGCTGAAATTTGTATATGTGAAAAGGGGCAATCTTTATTGCGCATTCTCTTATATTCACGTTTAACCCTGAAGAAAATTTTGTCCCAGTTGTAATTCTGTTATTACAAAATTGGTCTTATTTTACCCCCAGCAATATAAAATTAAAACTTTCCGTCTTAACACAGTCGACACATGGACTTTCGATACTCATACACGTTTTGACATTGCGTAGACGGATGGCTGAAAATGGTCCATTTTCGTAATATTGGGGCTACAATCAACAAAAAAGTATTGTTACTGTCAAAAGTGTTCTCAAATAACAATGTTGAAGTTAAAATTGATTTGAATCTCATCCGTATTGAAATGTGACTTTGCAGACGTGGACTTCCGACAACTAGTCAGTCGTTTACCAAAAGGAGTAAGCTTCACAATTGTTTCAGATTCATGCCACAGTGGCGGACTCATCAAAAAAGAGAAGGAACAAATAGGGCCCATAACACTCACAAACAACACCATAACACATTGTGACAAGAAACCGAAATCCATCCCTTTTGAATTCATATTGCAACACCTTTCCTCTCTAACAAGCATAAACACATCTGACATTGCCACTCATCTTCTCGAATTTTTCGGATCCGATGCCAGTCTGAAATTCAGATTGGCTACACTTGAGCTGGATAAGTTTCAGTCATTAAAACCTGATTGTGAGTTGTCCATCAGGGCTGTTGACGTAAGGATGCTGTTTGGGTTTTGAAACTTTAGTTCTGATATAATTCATTTTCAACTACTTTCTTTCTTCTAATAAGTACAGATTTTAAGTTGGCTTATCATGTAATTCACAAAATATCATTTCTTGAATTTGCTTGAGGGCTTAGGGCTTCTCTAACTTATTTGTGAAACACTAAAATGTTGTGGTTTCTACATTAAAATGCCCTCCAATGTATCACCATTTCTTCGCACTAAAATGGTGCCATGATCATTACACCAAAATGGTGCGGTGGTCCTTTTTTAATTCTTTTATTTTTTTAATCACACAACATTATTTTTGATTATTTTTGTTAAATTTTGTTTATTGTTTTTTCAACTAAATTATTATAAATTGATTATAATAATTTTTTTGTTCCTTTTTCATTTTAGTATTGTATATTACATTTTTAATTTAAATTTAATATTTAATATTTTTGAATAAAAAATTATTTATAATATATTTAAAATATAATTTATGATATTTATTTTAACAGTAAAAAATTAAACACATAAGATAAAAATTTAAAGCAATCACAGTACTGAATTAAACAAATAAATCAGAATGGATTCGAGCTTACCTCAAGAATTGCACAACATAATTTCTAGACAAATTGCTTTAAAAGGACAACAAGAAAAGGGCAGTTGCTACGAACCATGTATCTTTGATAGATCGGGAATGTAGTGTTAATCCGCAACCTAGATGACTACAGAGAATCTTTGATCTGCTATTAAAGAAGAGAGAAATATCTTCTTGTTCTTGAGAGAGAGAGTGGTACTATGAGAGGGTGAGGGAGAGTTTTTTTTACGTATGTTTCAACTGACTTAGGATTAGGTTTCCTAATCCTGTCAGTATTTATACTAACTGGTTGGTTCTTTACGAACCAACCAAAACTCATCTCCTAACCAAATCGAACCGGTTGGAGCAAAGCCAATTCTCCAACCATTTGAATTAATTCTTATTAATTTGGGTTTGGGTTCATGTGTTCCACCCACGACTCGTGTCACGGGCTTAGAGTTTTAGCGTAGGGACTTCACCCGTGCTGTACCTCGGGACTTACGCATACCCAAGATTCAGCCTTTATCCGTCTCCGATGCTTACTGGTTTCGCCCTCCCATGGGCTCATAAAGGGAGCGGGGACAACTCCCGACCAGTGTGGTGCCTAGATGGCACGTAGATCCGTCATAGTCAAGTCCCAGACCAGCGACAAGCTCCCCAAACTCAATTGGGTTGGCATGCCTAACTCAAGACAAGCGCAACACCTACGACACGTACTCACACCTTCCGCTGCCCCGCTACCGAGGTTTTCATCCACCAGAAAGCATCTCGTTCATCCTGTGTTGTCACCACAGTTGGATCGTGACATTCTTCCCTACTCAATTCATGCACGGCCCGTGCATGATGGGAACTCTTTCCCATCCTTCAAAGATTATCCTGGATCAGTGTGCGACTACCCTGCCTACTCGTCTCCATCTTCGAGGAGAGCCACATGCGCCAGACCCCACTTCACTTTGGGATCGCACCTCGGCGCAGTATCACTGCAGCTTCCTGCC